>CM053785.1:774747935-774855435 GCA_028749045.1 Cupressus sempervirens | reverse complement strand
TCATAGGGTGACCAATGACCCCCTTTGACTCATTAAATGACGACATATGTCCCTAGGGGTCGTAGGACCCCTAAAGACATATTAGAATTGCTCATATGGGTCAAAGGGGGTCATAGGGTGACCTATGACCCCCATTGACCCATTAAATGATGACATATGTCCCTAGGGGTCCTAAAGGAGGTCATAGGGTGACCTATGACCCCCTTTGACCCATGAAATGATGACATAGGTCCCTAGGGGTCTTAGGACCCCTAGGGACGTATTAGAATTGTTCATATGGGTCAAAGGGGGTCGTAGGGTGACTTATGACCCCCTTTGACCCATTAAATGATGACATATGTCCCTAGGGGTCCTAAATGGTGACATATGTCCCTAGGGGTCCTAGGACCCCTAGGGACATATTCCATCATTTAATGGGTCAAAGGGGGTCATAGGTCGTTCTATGACCCCCTTTAGCCCATATGAACAATTTTAATACGTCCTTAGGGGTCCTACGACCCCTAGAGATGTATTAAAGGGAGTCGTAGGGTGACCTAAGACCCTCTTTGACTCATTAAATGATGACATATGTCCCTAAGGGTCCTAGGACCCTTAGGGATGTATTGGAATTGTTCATATGGTCAAAAGGGGTCATAGGGTGACCTGTGACCCCCATTGACCCATTAAATGATGACATATGTCCCTGGGGGTCCTAGGACCCTTAGGGACATATTAGAATGGTTAATATGGGTCAAAGGTGGTCATAGTGTTACCTATGACCCCCTTTGACCCATTAAATGATGACATACATCCTTAGGGGTCTAAGGACCTCTAAGGACGTATTAGAACTGTTCATATGGGTCAAAGGGGGTCATAGGGTGACCTATGACCCCCTTTGACCCATTAAATGATGACATAACCTATGACCCCCTTTGACCAATATGAACAATTCTAATATGTCCTTAGGGGTCTTAGGACCCTATGACCCCCTTTGATCAATTAAATGATGACATATGTGCCTAGGGGTCCTACGACCCCTAGGGACATATTAGAATTTTTCTTATTGGTTAAAGGGGGTCATAGGTTCACCTTATGACCCCCTTTGACCCATTAAATGACAACATATGTCAGTAGGGGTCCTAGGACCCCTATGGATATATTAGAATTTTTCATATAGGTCAAAGGGGGCCATAGGGTGACCTATGACCCCCTTTGACCCATTAAATGATGACATATGTTCCTAGGGATCTTAGGACCCCTAGGGATGTAATAGAATTGTTTATATGGGTCAAAGGGGGCCATAGGGTGACCTATGACCCCCTTTGACCCATTAAATGATGACATATGTCCCTTTAGGACCCCTAAGGACATATTAAAATTATTCATATGGGTCAAAGGGGGCCATAGGGTGACTTATGACCCTCTTTGACCCACTAAATGATGACATATGTCCCTATGGGTCCTAAACCCCCAAGGACATATTATAATTGTTCATATGGGTCAAAGGAGGTCATAGGATGACTTATGACCCCCTTTGACCCATTAAATGATGAAATATGTCCCTAGGGATCCTAGGACCCCTAGAGACGTATTAGAATTGTTCATATAGGTCAAAGGGGGTCATAGGGTGACCTATGACCCCTTTTGACCCATTAAATGATGACATATGTCCCTAAGGGTCCTAAGACCCCTAGGGACATATTAGAATTATTCATATGGGTCAAAGGTTTGACCCATTAAATGATGACATATGTCCTTAGGGGTCTTAGGACCCCTAGTGATGTATTAGAATTGTTCATATGGGTCAAAGGGGTCATAGGTCACCCTATGACCCCCTTTGACCCATTAAATGACGACATATGTCCCTAGGTCCAAGGACCCCTAGGGACATATTAAAATTGTTCATATGGGTCAAAGGGGGTCATAGGGTGACCTATGACCCCCTTTGACCCATTAAATGATGACATATTTATATACTATTAATACTATTGTAGCATAACAATAATAATAATATAAATAAACACTATATATTAATACTATTATATCTATAGTAATAATAGTAATACTATTATAGCTATAATATATATATATATATATATATATATATATATATATATATATATATACTATTATGAAATAGTATTAATATATATATATATACTATTATGAAATAGTATAAATATATATATTAATACTATTGTAGCATAATAATAATAATATAAATAAACACTAAATATTAATACTATTATATCTATAGTAATAATAATAATACTATTATAGGTATAATAATAATATTGATACTATATATTAATACTATAGCTATAATAATAATATATATATATATATATATATATATATATATATATATATATATATATCTTATAGCTCAAATAATATATATTAATACTAATAAACCAAAGTTAATTTTCTTCCAATAATTATTATAATATTAATACTATTATAGCGAAGGCTGTTTTCCCTCCAAATGTCATTGGAGAAAATTGGATATCCGATATCCAATTTTTTTTGGCACCAATTTCCAACATATCCCTGTCGCTGCAGACCCGACAACATCACCTTTTTAGTTCTTTTTTCACGAATTTTGCAAAAAGGTGCGTTTTGGGGCCCAACCAAATGAAAGAAATTCGAAAATATAACCTTAGGTGTTCGAATTTGTCATTTAAATGGATAGTAGTAGTCGTCGAAAGGATAAACACAAAAAGAAGATATCTAATGAAGACACTGCGGTATATAGGAAAAGAGACAAAATGGAATACCGAAGAAAAAGACAAGGTATTCTAAATATCAATCAAGTTGATGATAAATTAGTCGAAGGTAAAATCATAGAGTCAGATAATGAATATGTACAGTTGGGGAATGAAAATGTACCTATTGAAAATGATAATGCTGAAATTGAAAATTTAGAAAATGGAAATTTTCAAGATGAAATGCTACTAAGTCACAATCCAAATTGCATAATTGACCATGTCGAACATGACAATGCACAAGAACCTTACATATCTCCTAATTATAATCGACATGAAGGTTCTAAAACACCAAAATGGATAATTGAAATTGATGAAATGATTATTACTAGTTTGGAAGGGAAAAAATCAGAAAGAACCATTCGGTTATGGGCTTCAAGACTATATCAGATTTTTTTCGGTAACAAGGTAGTGGTAGAGAAATGTCAACTTTTCATGCACTTATTAAAGATGCAAAAGATGAGACCTATTCTTTCCAAATTGAAGATTCGTGTCAATAAAAAGTTGGAAAGAAATGCCATTATTGTGAAGAATCTTTTCAGTGCTCTCAATAGCATTGGGAAAAGTAACAGGGAGAAGGATAACAGAGCTACTCGAAGGGTTATTACAACCTCTTTGGTAAGTCATAATTTGAGAAAGGGTAGATATATGAGACAAACTTGTATTGATTTGAATCTAAATTGTACTACTTTGAGAAGAGCACTTAGTCGACGAGAGAAGTCTTCAAAATGAAATATGGGCATTTGGTGGGAGACTTCCACGTTTTGATAAGAAGCTATCCGATGATGTGAAGGAAGAAATTACACAATTTTGGCACTCTAACTCACGAATATCACAAAATGCTAAAGACGTGTTAAAGTTGAGAATTGGCATCAGAGACCGCACGCCACATCCTAAACACTGTTTGGAGGTAAGTCAAACTATGTTGTTCAAACAATTCAAAGAGAGTCATCCAAGTCTTCATATATCAAAAAGGGCTTTTGAATCTTTGTAGCCATTTTATTGTGTGCCACTCAAAATTCAAAATACATGTTGCAAATATCATGTTGAGTTTTCTATGCACTATGAACTATTACGCTCCATCCATTATACTTTGTATAGTAAAAAAATGTTGGAGGATTGTGGTGCTAGTGAGCTTCCAAAATCATCAAGAGACTTGCTAGATCAACTTTTAGATGGTTTTTTCTTTTATAGAAATGCTTTCTTAAATGAGAAGTGTTCAGAATGTGGTGGCTTATCCAAGTTTGACAGATGTTTCCATGAGGGGTGCAAACAAGATCTTGGAAAGACAATAATAAAAAAAAAGGTATATGAAATAGTGAAATACACATTGAAGAGTGGAGGTGAGAGCTCTAGATGTGAATTGGTTGGAAAAGATATCAGTGTGGCTAGTTTTATTTCAGATTTCAAGGAAAATATTTTTTACGAGTATGCAAGACATAGTCACTGGTCTCAGTGGTTGGATGAACAATTCAGAATGTGCAAGGAGACTTTTCCCATTGGCACTATTATATCAGTTGTTGATTTTTCTGAGAACTACACATTTAAACCTCAAAATGAGACACAATCTCAGTATTACAACTCTATTTAGATTGCTATTTTTGTTCATGTAACATATAGACATGCCTCTGATAGTGCAGAAGATAATCGAAAGATAATTAGAGAGTATCATTTTTATATGAGTGATGATAGATCTCACTCTCATGAATTTGTGCAACATTGTTTTAAGAATTATTTTGAATTCTTACATGAGCATGCAATTGCTATGGATAGACATATCATTTAGTCAGATAACTATACAGGTCAATTCAAGAATGCTCACATGTTTTATTAGTTGTGTAGGATGCACATAGAGAGAGGGGTGCCTCATATTTGGAGCTTTTTTTTAGTTTGGCCATGGAAAAGGGGAACATGATGGAGTGGGGGTATTCATGAAGAGAGCTCTAGTCAAGGAGTAACTGAAGATTTCAGTAGTAGAGCTTCTTGATGCTCGTAGCATTGTTGATTGGTGTAGTTTAGCATTATTAGAGGGGGGGACTCTTGATTCAATGGTATGTAGGCTCTTTTGGTTGGTTGAGGAAGGGTTTGTAACTGATAGATTAGATTGTGCTACAGTGAGAGACTCATAAAAAATGCATTCATTCCAGAGCTCTGATTCTAGTACATGGACCATTTGGACATGACAACTAGCTTGCTTTTGTCCTAGTTTTTTTCAGTGTGATTGGGATCACTGAGTCAAGTGAGTGGGTGGACACATGGGCTCCACATTATCTTACTCCATTGTCTATCATACCCTCTATCAGAAAGGATGACATGGAAAGTTCACTTGAGCATAACCATCTATCAAATCTACTTCAGCCAGGACATGTCTTTGCATTAGTTGCACCACAAGGGAATGATGAGAAATTTGATTATTGGTTAGCACATTGTGTAAGAGGTAAACAAAAACTTGCACAACCAATCACAAATGATGATGGATTCACATATCCTATTGGTTGAGTGGTTGTCATTGGAACATGGCTGTGGACATACATGCTTAGAAGGAATGAAATTCTTGCATTCGAAGACTATCAGAAGCACAAAATAATTCTCATATATTCGCATCTTGTTATAGCAACAAATGTAAAGTTTTTGAAGCATCAAGGAAGACCAAAAGTAAAAGAACATTTTACTATTGCTAATGTTGATCATGAAGCCCTGTTGGAGACCCTAAAATAGAGAGAGGACCCTATTGGAACACTCAACTAGGTATATTTACTTCTAATGTTATTTTCTTCATAATGATTCAATGAACTGATGATTATCTTGTTTAATACAATAAGTTACTAATTTTTTTATGATATTGGAATGTAGGTACATCATGAAGAGTTGGCGGGGGGTTGGTATTGGGGAGAATTCTTAAGATTTATGATGTATTATGATGTAAAATGTGAACTTTTTTTGTATACAGTTTTTGTAATAATGAAAAAGACAGGTTAAATTAGTTGCACATTCTAATTTGTATTTTGGTAGGTTCTTTGTAAGAAATTATAAGAGGAAGATATTGAACAAGTTCTTGCAAATCATATTTGCATGTGATACAAGGCCATAAGGACAATTTTAATAGCATTTATAACTATATGAAAGATAATTGCTTGTGGATATCTTATTACAAATTTGGTTTTTCCCTTATTTGACATAAAGCTGACATTATGATTATTAAAACTATTTTTATCAAACTAATCAAATAAGAAAAATCTAGAAAGTACAAATGAACAATTAGAATACTTGATTTCTTCCATTTTGCAACCAATCATGGCATTTGAAAGCATAAAGAGTCATAATATTGTATAATGTTTTGAAAGACTTTCATATTGAAAAGTTTTAAAGGACCATGAAATTTGAACTTTAGTAATGTCTAGGTTTGCATAGGGTAAGTGAGTCATTAGATAGGTTCTAATAAGGTCTCATAATAATCTCAAGTCATTTCATAAGTTGAAACATTCAATAAGTCACTTAAAATTTAGCTTATTGCTTTAGAAAATTCAAATCTTGAATGTAACAGCTACATGAGCGTTTTGGAAGGAAACTCCATAGTTTAAATTTTATGAAATATAAAGAACACTAGTGCAAAGCACCTAATCAATTTTCTTTTCTTGATGTAATAAGGTCTAGGGATAGATCTAATGATCTCCCTATGACCATCCACATTTGTAATGGACACAAGACCCCATGGTGCAACTATAAGCCTTGGCCATCAAATGGTCCAATAGAGTGGATTTTTGGTAAATTCCATATTTTTTAGGTAAGTCTAGATGTTTAGAACATTATTAGGGTCCCTAAGAGTTTTTAGAGTCTATTTGCAATCAAATTTGCAATAAAACTTGTCTTAGCGCAAAAATTGCAAAAAGTTGCTTAGCAACTTTTGTAATTTTCTTGACAACTTTTCAAAATCTAACACTTAATAGCTAGAACTATTTGAATAGACAGTGCCATTAGCTCCGAATGGGTGGGTGAACCCTAGTGACACCCTTGTTCTAGCCATGGAGATCATCTATCGTCCGTGGCCACCCCGTACTGAGGAGTCCCCAAGGTTCTCTAAGTGCATTTTGAGGTCGATCTTTTGAGGGTCATAATTTAGAGCTCATGAGGGCTATCAATAAACTATCAAATGCTATAGGATAGTGATGTTGAGGCCTAAAATAACCTATCTCATTTTTGAGAGATCACATTCTGTTTGGATTCGGTACAACGATCTCGCTTGATGCCAAAACTCGTAGTGTGCCTCAATTCATAGGTGTACCAAAGCATAACTTTGAAACCGTTGATCATGGCATCAAATCATCAGCTCCATTAGCTCCGGATGGGCAGGTGAACCTTAGTCACACCCTTGTTCTGTCCATGGAGACCATCCATCATTTACGGCCACCCCATACCGAGGAGTCTCCAAGGTGCTCTAAGTGCATTTCGAGGTCAATCTTTCGAGGGTCATAACTCGAAGCTCATGAGGGCTATCAATGAACTATCAAATGCTACAAGATAGTGATACTAAGGCATAAAATAATCTATCTGATTTTTGAGAGATCACATTCCATTTGGATTCAGCACAACAATCTCGCTCGATGCCAAAACTTGTAGTGTACCTCAATTAATAGGTGCACCAGAGCGTAACTTTGAAACCATTGATCTTGGCATCGAATTGTCAGTGCCATTCACTCCAAATGGGCAAGTGAACCCTAGTCACACCCTTTTTCTGGCCACAGAGACCATCCATCATTTGCGGCTACCCTATATTGAGGAGTCTCCAAGGTGCTCTAGTTCCATTTCAAGGTCAATCTTTCAAGGGTCATAACTAAAAGCTCGTGAAGGCTATCGATGAACTATAAAATGCTACAGGATAGTGATATTGAGGCCTAAAATAACCTATCTCATTTTTGAGAGATCACATTCTGTTTGGATTTGACACAACGATCTCTCTTGATGCCACAACTCGCAGTGTGCCTCAGTTCATAGGTGCACCACAATCTAACTTTGAAACCACTGATCTTAGCATTGAATTTTTAGTGCCATTAGCTCCAAATGGGTCGGTGAACCCTAGTTACACCCTTGTTTTGACCACGGAGACCATCCATCATTTGCGGCCACCCCATACCGAGGAGTCTCCAAGGTGCTCTAAGTGCATTTTGAGGTTGATCTTTCGAAGGTCATAACTCGAAGCTCGTGAGGGCTATCAATGAACTATAAAATTCTATAGGATATTGATATTGAGGCCTAAAATAACCTATCTCATTTTTGAGAGATCACATTCCGTTTGGATTCAGCACAATGATCTCTCTCGATGCCAAAACTCACAGTGTGCCTTAGTTCATAGGTGCACCACAACGTAACTTTAAAACTGCTGATCTTGGCATCAAATCATTAGAACCATTAGCTCCAGATGGGCGAGTGAACCCTAGTCACACCCTTGTTCTGACCATGGAGACTATCCATCATTTATAGCCACCTTGTACTGAGGAGTCTCCAAAGTGCTCTAAGTGCATTTCGAGGTCGATCTTTCGAAGGTCATAACTCGAAGCTTGTGAGGGCTATCGATGAACTATCAAATGCTACATGACTATGATACTGAGGCCTAAAATAACCTATCTCATTTTTAAGAGATCACAATCTGTTTGGATTCGACACAACGATCTCGCTCAATGCCAAAACTCATAGTGTGCCTCAGTTCATAGGTGCACCACAACGTAACTTTGAAACTGCTAATCTTGGCATCAAATTGTCAGTGCCATTAGCTCTAAATGGGCAAGTGAACAGTCACACCCTTGTTTCGGCCACAGAGAACATCCATCAATTGTGGCCACCCCGTATAGAGGAGTCTCCAAGGTGCTCTAAGTGCATTTTGAGGTTGATCTTTTGATGGTCTTAACTTGGACCTCACGAGGGCTATTGATGAACTGTCGAATGCTACAAGATGGTGATACTGAGACCTAAAATAATCTATCTCATTTTTGAGAGATCACATTCTTTTTGGATTCTGCACAATGATCTTGCTTGATGCCAAAACTCATAGTGTGCCTCAGTTCATAGGTGCACCACAATGTAACTTTGAAACCGTTGATCTTTTCATCAAATTTTTAGTGCCATTAGCTTTGGGTGGGTGGGTGAACCTTAGTGACACCCTTGTTCTGGCCATGGAGACCATCCATCATCCATGACCACCCCATAATGAGGAGTCTCCAAGGTGCTCTAAGTGCATTTTGAGGTCTATATTTTGAGGGTCATAACTCAGAGCTCGTGAGGGCTATCAATGAACCATTGAATGCTACAGGACGGTGATGCTAAGGCCTAAAACAAGTAAGAGCTCATGGGGGCTATCGATGAACTATCCAATCAAGTCTCTTAAGTTGAGATATTTTGAAGTTATGTTGAAATTGAAAAGTTGTTGTATGAGGATGTAATAAAGTGAAGTGCTAGTTATTAAAGATTATGAATCTATGAATGACTTGGTGGTTGGGGATAGAATCCATGGTTGAGGAGTGGAGTCCTTAACTGTGTTGAGATTAGATTTGAAGCCAAGAGTTAGTTTCAAGGTTGAAGGTGGAGTTTAAAATCAGATTTGGGGTTATCTGAACCTTGTGTAGGAGATTAACAAGTGTGTTTATGTCATGGTAGCACTTCAAATTATAAATTGCATCCAAATTTGATAATAAAGGTTGTTAAAATTTTATTAAAAAATTATTGCATTTGAATTGAATATAACAAACATAATCAAAATTAATGGTATTCCATAAACATGAACAATACACATGATCCACAATAAATTGAACAATACTAGATACTAAATTAATATGTATATCATTATGCACATAAATGACAAAAATATATATCAAAATAAATGTATCCATAGACAAAATTTTACACAAATATATATCAAAGATCATGTATCCATAGACAAAGTACTCAAATATATATCAAAATACATAGATCCATATACAAAATGTGGCTGATCATGCCATCAGAATGTGTATAATATCAATGTTTCTGTATACAATGTGGCATATTCCATCTCAAAATGTCTCATGATGCATCCTATGACAACTATACTATCCTAGGGTGCTAGTGGATGATCAAAATGCAGCCTCTTCACTGCACTAGGTGGATCGGATGCCTCTTGCATAAACAAAAAAAGAAAACCCAAAGCTAGACTACTAAATTTATATGATTCTATGTATCTAACATTGAATTACTCAAATGCATAATGATTTTTTTTTGTAATGGAGATTAATAATATCAAAATTTCATAATAAATACCTCTCTCATCAACCTCCTATGTCGGTTAAGAGTCCTCTCGTATGCCCTCGGCAATGTTGGTACCTCTCTTATTGTGGGCTATATATGTTCAAATACCTTTGTTAGATGAATCTACAATTTAAACTATAACATTATAGTTCATAGCATGCTAAATTTATAACATATTTAATCATAAATTCAAACTACAACTTAATATTGTAGGCTCCTCCTTAGGAGTGAGTGGCCGTGTCATCAAATCTACATAACTCTCTCGTCAGACCTCATGTGCACTAGGAGTCTCCTATGAGATACAAAATAGTACTTTTTAATATCACAGAAATTAGTTTTGAATTTATTTATGAAGATAAGGATAATAAAAATAAATGATACTTATACACACAATGGGGCTCTTAGTGCGAATGGAAATCCCTGATGGTCTACGACGTGGAATCTATACAAGCTCATCACTAGTAGCGATGCCCTACATACAATAAAGAATGTAATTAAATGGGATTACCACAAAAATTTTACAAGAATGCACTAATATTTAATCAAATAGAAAGCACCTAATTACCTTTCCTTTGTCAATGTGTGCTGGCTCACCCTCTGCACTTTGTCCCTCCAGGACAGGTGCTACCTGCAAGACAAAAGAAAGATTAGCAACCATATATGCTATAATATCAAATAGAAAAAAAAATGCGAACACAACATAATGTATCGTAGATGTCTCAAAGCCAAATGAAATGGCCAAGAGTGTGGCATCATCAATCTATCTGAGCTCCTCCTCGGTCATCAACTAAACATGAATGAAGATCACATACATATAAAAGTCAATATGGCTTAAAAATTAAAATTACTCTATTATAAAAATTAACTTTAAATTACATATGTCATAACAAAAAAATATATACACGTACCAACACCAAAGGAGTCCATGCCTTTGCATTCCCCTCCTGTCTTGCATCAAGGTTTGTAGCCTCTGCTTGTGTGTCTAGTGTATCCTCATCTAATACAAAATGATACTCAGGAAGATCACCTATGGAACCTAGGCAAATATTCTTGCACGTAATGCAAGTGTGAGGCACACAAATGTGTGATGAGCTAGCCAATGGTGAACTGGCACCAACATCATCAACACGAGGAGGCAGGATTGGCCTAGCCTAAGATATCATTAGGCTACTCAACCTATGAATGACTCTGATAGTCTGAGAGCTAGCCTCTATCAAAATATCTGGATGCTGCACTCGAGGAGGAGGGGAGATATTAGTGGGGGGGAAAAAGTGCCAACTTTCTTCTACTAGGAAGAGGGTCTATCCTAAGGAGCTCCTAGTCCTAAGCCCATGTTGGGCTTTATGCTCCAATAGTTCACTTTAAGTTTCAACACAAATTCAGCATATAATTTTCTAAGAAAATAAAATGGTATGTCTAAATTTCCATGTGGAGGGATATCAAAGACCATCCACCAACGATCCCAAAAGTTTGCACGTATGGCATCATTTGTGCATCATTTAATTGATAGTTTGGATTTTTTTGGGTCAACTAGTAAACCTATTTTTGGGTTCGCAAAAAGGCTGGCCAAATTGTCTTTGCTTATGTTGAGGGCCGCAACCTCATCATAATCCAAACCATCATCAAACATTTCATGCATTTGATCACACCAATGAAGAACAAAATTTTGTTGGTTTGTAAGGGTTTCAATGTTATCCACTATGGTGTTTAACGTGGATAACATAGGAGCCAATGTGGGTACATTATTATATGTTCTATGCAAACCTCTCAACTTGGTAAGATTTTTATTTATCAAATCCTCGATTCGAGGAGGGTTTTGAGGGGGTAGAGGATTGTTTGGTGGACGATTTTGTTGGGGTACTAGATCATTTGGTGGGGGGTTATGAGGAATATTATTCCCTTCCTTAGTGTCATCATTCTGATCAACCATTCCTATTAAATTGAAAAATGTAATATATATTAAAAAAACCTTAATTTTAACCTTTTTTTTAAAAAAAATCCTACATTCAACTTTAAAAAAAAAAAAGCATACTAAAATCTATTGAATTTAGATTAAAAATTAGTTGAAAAAACAAAAAAAAAAACCATAATATCTAATATCCGATCTTATATCTGATATCCGATCGCGCGCTAATACTAGCCCCCAAAATGTGAGAAATAAGGGCCCACGGGTCTAGTCTTTTTTTAATATGTAATGTTACCGATATCAGATATCCTATATAATATCAGATATCCGATATTGAATCGAATATCCGATCGCCCGCATATCTTATATTTTATATATAAGATATAACATATATAACATATATCTTTGAAATATTATATTATATTATATTTTATATATTTTTATATTATATTTTATATATATTATATTACATTAATATATATTATAATATAAAATATTATATTATGCTATTATATTATTATAATGTATTATATTATATTATATTATATATATTATATTACATTACTATATATTATAATATTAAATATTATATTATATTATTATAAGATAATATTATTATTATAGTATAACATTATATGATTATAATATAATAATAATAATATTAGGGCGGCAAGGTCTAGATGTATAAATAAAACTTTTCACAGCTTAGTAAACCCATAAAACATTTATCATCATGCATGCATCCATAAGATTATGCAATCACTTAAAACTTGTAGGTTACTATCAAATCAATTTGCAAAAATATAAACATGAAACATAATAGATTCAACAACACATGTGACACAATGATTTACATGGAAACTCTTCTGAAGTGATGCCCTCTAAAAGGCCAACCTTGTTAAAGGTTATAATACACACTATTAAATGTGACCTTGTTAAAGGATTCCAATTTCTCTATTAGGAGTGAGCCTTGTTAGAGGACTTTAGACCATTCACTTGGAATGTCACCAAGTTAAAAGATTTATAAATAGCTCTTAGATCAACCTTAATCCAAAGGATTTAACCTAGATGGATACAATTATTAGAGAGTGAAAGTAACGCTTAATTTGATAACAACTTACAACTTCATTTACAAATTACAAATCTCTATTTTAGTCCTTCATTCTTTCACACATTTCACCTCTAATAGCTTGTTCAACCTTCAAGCATCCATACCCTTAAGGCTTCTTGCTTAACATGTCAATGTAGACTCTTAATTAGGTCACTGAATGAAGCAATACCCTTGAATCCTTGGCTTCCTTAGGTTCTCGCACATCATAACCCTTGCTTCTAACTAGCCATCCCTATAAATAGAGAATTAAGAATTTTTTTTGTTCATTCTCCATCACCCATTTTAGGGTTAGGAAATATTATGTAGGACTCAATGAATCTAGCCCTCATTTTATGTCACTTCTAGAAACTTCTTCTTTAAGCTCTTTGAATTCACCTCAAAATGGTTTACCACAAATTTAGTGCCACCAGATCAATAATATTATCTTTCAAATGGTTTACACAATCATTAGGGTATTAGGGTAATATAGGGTATGTTCAGGATCATGGTGTGCCAAAAAGTGGGGATGTGAAAAAAATACAGTTTAAAAATGTTTAAACGTGTTTCAAAATCCACTCTAACTTTTTTCCACCCATCCTGATACCAAAGCTAACAAGTTAGGACCAAACCTTATTGGGTACCTGATACCTATGTTGGTGTAAATAAGTATTTACTTATTACACTTACTTAAGTTTACTTAGGTTAATGAATTATTTTATTATTTTTATTTGTGAGACACTTAGGAGTTTGCACACCTTTTGAGTTGTCATGTAGAAAACACAAGAGTACGCAACTCTATTTAAGCACATGGTGTCTACAACACTGTTTTGCATGTCACACCCTTGTAGGCTTATCCTCTCATCACCGCACTTACTTCCGTGCTTAATGGTGGATAACCCATATCTGGTGGACATGTACTTGGTTGTATGACACATCATGATGCTAACTTCTATGCATTCTAGAATCTCTCTTGAGGCCTTTATATTCAGGCACTCCTAGTGTACTCTTATAATGAATCAGTTATTGAATACATTGTTATTCTGATCATACTCTCTCTCTTTGGTCTAGTATGTGCTTGTGTTTGAGTTCTTAGTTTCTGGGTGAATTTTTCCTTTAGGAAAATTCTTACAACCTACAACTTTGATTAAAAAAAAAACTTGAGCGCTATCTTACATTCCATTTTTTGTTGTTGTTTGAAGCACTTATTTCTAATATCCAAGCTCAGAATAAGTATACAATATTAGTGAGTATTTTTTTCTTTTCTTTAAATATTTTTAATAAATTTTATTATAAATTAGTTATTTTTAATTGAATTTGTTAAAAATTAGGTTTTTTTAATAGAAATTGTTGAAATTTAGTCATTTTTAATAGAATTTTTTTTTGCAAATTAATAGGTATGGCTAACTGAAATGATGATATTGAGGAAAGAAATAATGTTTCTCGTAACCCCCCTCAAAACTATCCACCAAATGATTCCCTACCCCCTCAAAACCCTCTTTGAATCAAAGATTTGATATATGAAAATATCGCCAAATTGAGGGCTTTCTGAACCACATACAATACACTACTTGCATTAGCTCCTATGTTATCCATGTTAAACACCATAGTGGATAATATTAGAACACTTACCAATGAAAAAAATGTCACTCTTCATTGGCATGACAAAATGCATGCCATGTTTGATGAGGGGTTGGACAATGATGTGGTTGTGGCCTTCAATATAAGTAAAGATGATTTGGTTGCCCTTTTCGTGAACCCAAAAACTAGTATACAAGTCAATCGCAAAAAGCCCAAACTATCAATTAAATGGTGCACAAATGATGCTATACATGAGAACTTTTGGGGTCATAGGTGGATGGTTTTTGACATCCCTACACACAACAACTTAGAGGTGCCATTTTAATTCCTTAAAAAATTTTATGCAAAATTTGTGTTGAGCCTTAAGGTGAACTATTGGAGCATGAAGCCCAATGTGGGTGTAGGAGAAGGAGCTCCTCAAGAATGACCCTTTGCCTATTGAAAGAAAGTTGGTACTTTTTTCCCTCTACTGATGTATCCCCCCTCCTTGAGTGTAGCATCCTGATATCATTGCAGAGGCTAGCTCTTAGACTATTAAAGCCATCCATAGATTGAGTAGCCTATTGATATCCCAAGCTAGGTTAGTGTTGCCTCCCTGTGTTGATGATGCTAGCATGAGTTAATCATCAAAAAGCTCATCACATGGTTGTGTGCCCCATACTTGCATAACGTGCAAAAGTATTTTTCTAGGTCCCATAGGTGATCTTTTTGAGTATCAGTTTGTATTTGATGAGGATACACTAGACACGCATACAGAGGTTACACACCCTAACACGAAAGAGGAGGGGCATGCAAAGGCATGGACTCATTCTATGTTAGTACATATATACATTTTTTTGTTATGACATATGTGATTTAAAGTTAATCTTTATAATAGAGTAATTTTAATTTTTAACCCATATTGACTTATACATGTATGTGATCTTCATTCATGTTTAGTTGATGATTGAGGAGGAACTTAGAAAGGTTGATGATGTTATGCTCTCGGCTATTTCATTTGGCCTTGAGACATTTACGATACAGTATGTTGTGTTGTCATTTTTTTTCTATTTGATATTGTAGCGTATATGGTTTCTAATCGTTCTTTTTTCTTGGAGGTATCACCTATCAGTGGGGGAGAGTGCGAGGGATGAAGTAGAAACCATTGACAAGAGAAAGGTAATTAAGTTCTTTCTATTTGATTAAATATTGACTCATTCTTGTAAAATTTTTGTGGTAATGAAATTTAATTACATTATTTATTGTATAGGGCATGGCTACTGGTGATGAGCCCATGCAAATTCCATGCCATAGATGCTATGGCATTTTCATTTGCACTGAGAACCCCATTGTATGTATAAGTATCATTTACTTTTTATTTTCCTTATTTTCATAAATAAATTCAAAACTGATTTCCATGATATTAACAACTAGTATTTTGTATCTCATAGGAAACACCTAGTGCATAGGAGGTTGGATGACATAGTTTTGTATCTTTGTTGGCGCAGCCACTATATCCTAAGGAGGAGTCGATATAGGTAAGTTGTAGTTTGAATTCTTGATTGTATGTTATAAATTTAGCATGCTATGAATTATAATGTTATATTTTAATTTGTAGATTCATCTGACAAACATATTTGAACATACACAGGCCATAATCAGCGAGGTAGAAGCATTGCTGAAGACATATGAGAGGACTCCTAACCGATGTAGGAGGTCGACGAGAGAGGTATTTATGAAGAAAGTTTAATACTATAAATATTCATTAAAAAAAAGATCATTATGCATTTGAGTAATTCAATGTTAGATACAAAGAATCATATAAATTTAGTAATCTAACTTTGGGTTTTTCATTTTTGTTTATTTAGGAGGTATTTGATCCACCTAATGTAGTGAGGCTACATTTTGATCATCCACTAGCAACCTAGGATAGTATAAATGTCATAGGATGCGTCATGAGACATTTTGAGATGGCATATGCCACATTTTGTATATGGATCTATGTATTTTGATATATATTTGTGTAATTTATCTATGGATACATGAACTTTGATATATACTTATGTAATTTGTTTATGGATATATATATATATATATATATATAGATATATATATATATATATATGTCATTTATGTGCACAATGATATACATATTAATTTAGTATAGTATTGTTCAATTTATCATGGATCATGTGTATTGTTCATGTTTATGGAATATCATTCATTTTGATCATGTTCGTTATATTCAATTCAAATGCAATAATTTTAGAATAACATTTTAACAACCTTTTATTATCAAATTTTGATGCAATGTTTAATTTCAAATGCTATCATAAATGTTTAATTTGAAATAATCTTTGCAATCCACCTACTTCACTCTGGTACATCAACTTTATAAAGAAAAATGAGAACAAGTGCTATTATGAGACTTTACTACACATTTGGCTTACCAAGCCCACATAACATTTTAGAAATGCAAGAAAGATTCAAGGCTTCCATTAGCATCATGACATTGATATGTATGAGTTTGGATCAACCAACAACTCTAAAATAACTAAAAATCAATATCTCAAAGAAATTTCAACTAGATGTTGTTGTTAGCACATTAAAATCACAGTCATAGCAAGGTCATTTCACACCTTATATAGGAGTTTCCAACCTTGTATGGTCATGCTCAAACCCCTAACTAACTCTTTGCACTCATTTTCACTTTACAAGAAAAAGTTGCAAAATTGCAATTTCACAACTTTTTCAATTTTGAGTAGTTTTTGCTATAACCTAAAATTCTTAATTAGATGAATTCACCAAAGTTGGTAAGGGGTCCTATTAGGTTTATTTAGACATTTTAAGGTGGTTTTTGACCCTTGGTAAAATTTTCTACCACTTTGGTCAACCTAACTCCTATCGAGCAACTTATAGGCATAACAACAACCTAGGAGCAAAAACTCACTTAGCAACTAAGTTAACCTTACCTAAGGACCTAATAGGTCTTATTAAAGCACTAGTGATGTGGCTAGCATAACTACAAGCCAAAATGATAAGAAAGAAGCACTAGGTACAAACTAGACTACCTAGGTGCTCTTGCACTAGGGTGGCCATGAACGATGGAGGCTCTCTATGACTGGAACAAGCATGTTAGTAGGGTTCACCTACCCATCCAGAGCTAATGGTATTGATGATTTGATTTCAAGATCAGTAGCTTCAAAGTTACACTATGATGCACCTATAAATTAAGGTACACTATGAGTTTTGGCACTGAGCGAGATCGCTATGCTAAATCCAAACAAAATGTGATCTCTCAAAAATGAGATAGGTTATTTTAGGCCTTGGTATGAGCTTCATGTAGCATTCAATATTTCATTGATATCCCTCATGAGAATAGAGTTACAACCCTTAGAAGATTGACCTCGATACGCACTTAGAGCACCTAGAACAAGGGTGCCACTAGGATTTACCTGCCCATTCAGAGCTAATGGTGCTAATCATTTGATGCCAAGATCAGTGGTTTCAAAGTTATGTTGTGATGCACCTATGAACTAAGGCACACTACAAGTTTTGGCATCGAGCAAGATCATTGTACTAAATCCAAATGGAATGTGATCTCTCAAAAATGAGATAGGTTATTTTAGGCTTCAGCATGATCATAATGTAGCATTTAACATTTCATTAATATGCCTCACGAGCTCTGAGTTATGACCCTCAGAAGATCGACCTTGATACACACTTAGACTACCTTGGAGACTCTTCCAGTACGGGGTGGCCATGGATGATGGATCATCTCTATGGCTAGAAAAAGGATGTCACTAGGGTTCACCCACCCATTCAGAGATAATGTCATGGATGATTTGATGCCAATATTAGTGGTTTCAAAGTTATGTTATGATGCATCTATGAACTGAGGCACACTATGAGTTTTGGCATCGAGCAAGATCAATATGCAGAATACAAACAGAATGTGATCTCTCAATAATAAGATAGGTTATTTTAGGCCTCAACATGACTGTCTTGTAAAATTTAACATTTCATCGATATCCCTCATGAACTCTGAGTAATGAATCTCAAAGGATCAATCACAATACGCACTTAGAGCACCTTGGAGACTCTTTGGTATGGGGTGGCTATAGATGATGGAGGATCTCCATGGCTAGAACAAGGGTATCACCAAGGTTCACCCGCCCATCTAGAGCTGATGGCACTGATGATTTGATTCCAAGATCAACAATTTCAAAGTTACGTTGTGATGTACCTATGAACTAAGGCACACTACAAGTTTTGGGATTAAGCAAGATTGTTGTGCCTTATTCAAATATAATGTGATCTCTCAAAAATGAGATAGGTTATTATAGGCCTCAACATGACCATCATGTAGCATTTGACATTTCATTGATAACCCTTACGAGCTCTGAGCTATGACCCTCGAAAGATCAACCTCGATACACACTTAAAGTACCTTGGAGACTCTTTAGCACAGGGTAGCTGCGCGTGATGGATGCTCTCTGCAACTAGAACAAGGGTGTCACTAGGGTTCACCTACCCATTTGGAGCAAATGGTACTAACAATTCAATGCCAAGATCAGTGGTTTCAAAGTTATGTTATGATGCACCTATGAACTGAGGCATACTGTGAGTTTTGGCATCAAGCGAGATTGTTGTGCCAAATCCAAATAGAATGTGATCTCTTGGAAATGAGATAGGCAATTTTAGGCCTTGGCATGACCATCATTTAGCATTTGACATTACATCAACAACCCTCACAAGCTCCAAGTTACGACCCTCGAAAGATTGACCTCGATACACACTTAGAGCAACTTGGAGACTCTTCGGTACGAGGTGGCCGTGGATGATGTTGGCTCTTCATGGCCAAAACAAGGGTGTCACTAGGGCTCACCCACCCATCCAGAGCTAATGGCCCTAATGATTTGATGCCAAGATTAATGGTTTCAAATTTACGTTTTGATGCATCTATGAACTGAGGCACACTATGAGTTTTGGCATCAAGTGAGATCGTTGTGCCGAATCCAAACAGAATGTGATCTCTCAAAAATGAGATAGGCTATTTTAGGCCTTTCCATGATCATCCTATAGCATTTGACTTTTCATCAATGGCCCCCACAAGCTTTGAGTTAAGACCCTCAGAAGATCGACCTTGACACACACTTAGAGCACCTTAGAGACTCCTCAGTATGGGGTGGCTGCAGATGATGGAGGCCATCTACAACTAGAATAAGAGTTTAACTAGGGTTAGTATTAAGAAAAAGCATTATTTTTTACCTCTGTCAAGTTTTTGTGTTTGGGCACAGTGCAAGTTTGGTGTTAGTATGTATTAAAATCATAATTTTTTAGGTCCCTCCACATAAATTGCATTAAGTAAAATGATATTTGTTTCTTACATTGAATCAACAAGTTTAAATTTACAATATCTCAAGTGTTTCATCATTATTACATCAATACACAACTACAAAAAATTGTAGTGTCAATAAAAGTATTGTCAAAAATTGTAGTGGCAAAAATAGAATAGATTTTTCTTCATTCTGCTCCTTATTTAATTTTTTATCTTCATGCATGGCTACTCTTCATGATTTACCTACATTCCAATATCATAAAAATATTAGTAACTTATTTTATTAAACAAGATAATCATAGGTTCATTGAATCATTATGAACAAAATAACATAAGAAGTAAATATACTTAGTCGAGTGTTCCAGTAGGGTCCTCTCTCTATTTTAGGGTCTCCAATAGGGCTTCATGATTAACATTATTAATAGTAAAAGTTCTTTTATTTTTTATCTTCCTTGATGCTTCAACAACTTTACATTTGTTGCTATAATAAGATGCGAATATATAAGAATTATTTTGTGCATCTAATACTCTTTGAATGCAGGAATTCCATTCCTTCTAAGCATGTATGTCCATAGCCATGTTCCAGTAAAAACCACTGAATCAATAGGATATGTGCATCCATCATCATCTATGATCGGCTGTGAAATTTTTGTTTACCTCTTAGACAATGTGCTAACTAATAATCTAATTTATCATCATTCCCCTATGGTGCAACCAATGCAAAGACATGTCCTAGCTGAAGAAGATCTGATAGATGGTTATGCTCAAATGAACTTTCCATTTCATCATTTTTGATAGAGGGTATGATAGAAAATGGAGTAAGATAATGTGGAGCCCATGTGTCCACCCACTCACTCGACTCACAGTGATCCCAATCACACTAAAAATAACTAGGACAAAAGAAAGTTAGTTGTCGTGTCCAAATGGTCCATGTACTAGAATCAAAGCTCCAAAATGAATGCATTTTTGATGAGTCTCTCACTATAGCACAATCTAATCTATCACCTATGGACCCTTCCTCAACCAACCAAAAGAACCTATGTACTACTGAATCAAGAGTCCCCCTTGTGATAATGTTGAACTACACCAATCAACAATCCTATGAGCATCAAGAAGCTTCACTCTTGAAATCTTCAATTGCTCCTTAACTAGAGCTCTCTTCACACATGCACCTGCTCCATCATGTTCCCCTTTCCCATTGAAAGACTCAAAAAAAACTTCAAATATGAGGCACCACCCTCTCTATGTGCATCCTACACAACCAATAAAGCATGGGAGCATTCTTGAATTGACCTGTACAATTATTTGACTAAATGATATGTTTATCCATAGCAATTGCATGCTCCTATAAGAAATACAAATAATTCTTGAAACAATGTTGCACAAACTCATGAGAGTGAGATCTATCATCACTCATATAAAAATGGTACTCTCTAATAATCTTTTGATTATATTTTGCACTATTAGGGGCATGTCTATATGTTATGTGGACAAAAATAACAATCTGAATGGAGTTGTAATACTAAGATTGTGTCTCATTTTGAGGCTACAATGTGTAGTTCTTAGCAAAGTTAACAACTGATATAATAGTGCCAATAGGAAAAGTCTCCTTGCACATTCTAAATTGTTGATTCAACCACTAAGACCTGTGACTATGTCTTGCATACTTGTAGAAAAGATTTGTCTTGAAATCTGAAATAAAACTAGCGACACTAATTTCTTTTGCAACCAATTCACATCTAGAGTCCTCATCCCCACTCTTCAATGTGTATTTCACCATTTCATATACCATTTTTTTTTACTATTGTCTTCCCAAATTGGTAATAATCACTTCATCAATTTCAATTATCTATTTTGGTGTTGTAGAACCTTCATGTCAATTATAATTAGGAGATATGTAAGGTTCCTATGCATTGTCAGTTTTGACATGGTCAATCATGAAATTTACATTATCACCTGGTAGCATTTCATTCTCTAAATTTTCAACCCTATCATTATCATTATCAATTGGTATATTTTCATTCCCCAACTGCACATATTCATTATCCGATTCTATGATTTCACCTTCAACCAATACATCGTCAACTTGACTCACATTTAACATACCTTGTCTCTTCCTTTAGTGATTTAGCTTGTCTCGTTCCCTATATGCTGAAATGTCTTCATTTGATACCTTCCTTTTGCATTTAGCCTTTCTACAACTACTGCTCCCCATTCAAAAAACAATATCAGACACCTAATCATATTTTATCAAATCATTTTTGATTGTATGGGCTCCAAAAAGTCAATTTTCTCCAAGTCTGTGAAAATGGCCTGCAAAAAGTGTGATTGTCAGGTCTAAAGTGACAAGGAATATGTTCAAAAAATCATGCTAGTAAGATTGGGTATCTGAAATTGATTCCCAAATTTTGGAGGGAAGTGAACAAATTTTATGGGCAATGTAAACAAATTTGATTGTTATATATGATTATTATATTATAATATTATGATTATTTTATTATATTATTATTAAATATAATATAGTGTCATATGTTATTATTATTATTATGACCCATAAATATAATATATATAAATATATATGATTATAATTATATTATATTATTATGATTTTTTCTATTATTATTAAATATAATAACATAATATATGTTATTATTATGACCTATAAATATTATATATATATGATTATTATATTATATTATTATGATTTTTAGTATAATTACTAAATATAGTATAGTAATATACATATTATTATTTTTATTATTATTATTATGACCTATGATCCATTTGGTTGGTTCAAATGCATCAAAAGGGGTCATAGGTTAACCTATGACTCCTCTCAACACATTCGAACCGACCAAATGTGTACCTAGGGGTCCTAGGGGCCCTAGGGACATACATTTCCATGAAATGAGTCGAGAGGGATCATAGGTACATACGTTGCCATGAAATGCATCAAGAAGGGTCATAGGTTAACCTATGATCCCTCTCAATGCATTTCATGGCAACGTATGTCCCTAGGTGCCCTAGGGCCCCTAGGGATGCATTTGGTTAGTTCAAATGCATCAAGAGGGGTCATAGGTTAACCTATGACCTCTCCTGACACATTTCATGACAACGTATGTCCCTAGGGGCCCTAGGACACCTAGGGACACATTTGGTTGGTTCAAATGCATCAAGAGGGGTCATAGATTAACCTATGACCCTTCTTGAAGTATTTCATGATAACATATGTGTAACCTATGACCCCTCTTGATGCATTTCACTACAATATATGTCTGATGCATTTGGTTGGTTCAAATGCATTCATAGGGGTCACAGGTTAACATATGACCCCTCTCGATGCATTTTATGACAACATATGTCCCTAGGGGCCCTAGGACCACTAGGGAGACATTTGGTTGGTTCTAATGCATTGAGAGGGGTCATAGGTTAACTTATGACCCCTCTCAACACATTTCATGACAATGTATGTCCCTAGGGGCCCTAGGACCCCTTGGAACACATTTGTTGGGTTTGAATGTGTCGACAAGGGTCATAGATTAACCTATGACCCCTCTCGATGTATTTCATGATAATGTATGTCCCTAGGGGCCCTAGGATCCCTAGGGACACATTTGGTTGGTTTGATTGTGTCGAGAGGGGTCAATGGTTAACCTATGACCCCTCTCGATGTATTGCATTTCATGACAACATATGTTCCTAGGGGCCATACGCCCCCAAGGGATGCACTTGGTTGGTTCGAATGTGTTGAGAGGCATCATAAGTTAACCTACAACCCATCTTGACACATTTCATGACAATATATGTCCTTAGGGGCCTTGGGACCCCAAGGGACACATTTGGTTGGTTCGATTGCATTGACCTATGACCGCTCTTGATGCATTCCATGACAACGTATGTCCCTAGGGGCCCTAGGAGCCCTAAGGATGCATTTGGTTAGTTCAAATGCATCGAGATGGGTCATAGATTAACCTATGACCCCTCATAATGCATTTCATGACAACATATGTCTCTAGGGGCCCTAGGGTGCATAGGGACCCATTTGGTTGGTTTGAATGCAAAGAGAGGGGTCATAGGTTAACTTATGACCCCTCTCAATGCATTTCAGGACAATGTATGTCCCTAGGGGCCCTAGGACCCCTAGGGATGCATTTGGTTGGTTTGAATGCATCGAAAAGGGTCATAGGTTAACATATGACCCCTCTTGATGGATTTCATGGAAAAATGTGTCCCTAGTGACCCATTTGGTTGGTTTGAATGTATCTCATTGCATTTCATGACAACAAATGTCATTTGGTTGGTTTGAATGCATCAAGAGAGGTCATAGGTTAACCAATGACCCCTCTCAACATATTTCATGACAAAATATGTCCCTAGGGGCCCTAGGACCCCTAGGGATGCATTGGGTTGGTTCGAATGCATCAAGAGGGGTCATAGGTTAGCCTATGACCCCTCTTGACACATTTCATGACAATGTATGTCCCTAGGGGCCCTAGGACCCCTAGGGATGCATTTAGTTGGTTTGAGTGCATTGAGAGGGGTCATAGATTAGCCTATGACCCCTCTCGATGCATTTCATGACAATATTATATTTAACAATAATAATATAATATTGTATATTTTAATATAATAATAATATATTACTAGATTATATAATAATAATAATCATATATTACTAGATATTATAGTCAATAATAATTACCATATATATTATTTTATATAATAATAATCATAATAATTGTACATATTACTATATATAATAATAATTATAATCATATATAGTAATAATAGTTAATAATAATCACCATAATCAAATGTAATAATAATAATAATGCCCACACTTCCCAAATTTTTGTTTCCCTCTATATGGGTCCTTTCCCTCCAAAATTTTCAATGTGGGTGGTTTCCCTCCAAATATTTGGCAATTGGAAAATTTGGACTTTTCGGGTACCCGATTTCATATTGGGTACCCGATTGGGCTTTGTATTTACCAAAACTATTTGGTCAACTCAAGAAACATGTTTGAGAAGGGTTTCACTGACACTTAGACTTCGAGTAGCCATTTGACAATATTATTTTTATCGAAATTCAATGAAATGAAAAGGGTTTTTTAATAACACTCTCAAGATTCCATCAATATAATTGTTGTCAAATTTTGAGTTGGATAAGTATTTATTGGTTAATTTTCAATGAAGATGATTGTAAAGTGCAAATTGACATACTGATTAAAAAATAGCTATAACTTTCAAACGGTATAATATTTTTGAAATCCAAAAGTTGCGTCACATTCTATGCTTCACCTAGTAAAAGGAGAAAAAAATAATTAATTTGGTAAAGTTTTCAATTAGTTAAGGTGGTCAGACACGGGAGTTTTTTATTCTGAAGAAGTTATAGTAGAAAATTCATATTTAATTATGTTTTTGGAATAAAAATACCCAAAAATATGTGTCACATCTGGGCATGAGTCTACTTTTTATATCTATAATTATATTAAAAAATATTATCATTTGATTTTGATTAAGGTGGTCAGACATACACCTACTTTTTATTTTTGCCTTAAAATTTTCATAGTACTACATTAAAATCCAAACTTTTGACCAATCAAATATTTTTTTCCTCTAGATAAGGCCTAGTAGTTTAGAAACTACATTTGATTTCCTATAGATTATTTTCTTACGATTTTTTGATATAAAGTCCAGAAACATTTTAAAATTTTGTGTCAAGTTGACATAACCCTAATTTGCTAGTTTTTCACTACTACTTGAGGCCATAGTTTGGTTGATCATGATCTTGCACATACCTTAGAATTAGGTAAATACATTTCAATTTTGGTAGTTGTTAAATAGTAGTTGTACTTCTAAATGATAACCTTATTTATGTCATGAATCTTGATCAATATGAAGGGTAAAGCTTTTCTTTTGTTTTAATTATTTTTCATTATATCAGATTTTTAAGCCTAATAGTGGTATGAGAGTAGGCCATAGCCTAGAGTGAAAAAATGTAGTTGAGAAAGTAAATACTCAATTTTTGTCCTTCAGGTATAGACACACTAGATCTTACAAAGTTGATCATTGTAAAGATTTAGTAGATATTGATAACTTGTAATCTATGCATTGGCTGAAAATTTCAATTTTAATATTTCTACCAATTGTGAAATGAATTGATTGTGAATGTTTGTTAGTATGTGATGGTTTGATGAATGAATTTGGGCATTTTAGATTAAAGAGTAAGTCCATTGATTTTGAATGGTATGAATTGGGCATTTATTTGAATCCAATCAGATTTATTGAAACAAAATATCAATTTTTGATTGCATGCAAGAATTAGTTATATACTATATAGCCCAAATTTGTTCTATGTGGAAATATTCAATCTTGATTTGGGGCACATATAATATGCATGCATACAAAATTTAATCAAAATGATTTCTTTTCATAGTATTGACCATAAGAGCAAACCAATTTGAAGAATTGGTAGTTAGAAAAGTGGGCATTGTATCAAATAATTGAGACTATCTTGTAGCAGATTTTATATGGGTAAAAATACAAATTTTTTAATCATTGAGTTGGTAACCTTAAATGTAGATTTGAACCTACAATAATTAGATTTGCTTAAGCTTTCTTAATACTAAGAATTTGGCCTCTAAAGACTCGATTGGGATTAAGATTGCAATGTTTGGGAAGTAAAATTTTTAAATTGATTTCAGTTGGTATTTATGGTTGGGATCATTTTGAGTCAGTGGTTACAAAAAAATAGATTGATTTCATAAGAATGTGAATTGGTCTTCTTGGAAGCACAAAGTTTGGTAGAATTGTGTAATGAGGTTCATTTAATTTGATATAATGGTATAAAACTCCTTTATCACTCTAATTTTGGTGCTCATAAATGAATTCTATTATTTTCCTTGATGCTATATTAGTTCTAGAATTTCATTTGAGAGAATCCAATTTCTATCATTATACTAGAATTTAATAGAGATTGTGATGTTTTAGTCTCATTAGCTTGTTTTGAAGAGAATATTACATGTTGAGCAATGATATAATTTATCTCTATCCTCTCATTTTGATGATAATAAATGATACAAAGGTTTTAGAAATGCTCTCTGATTCTCTACGTAAAACTTCATATCAAAATTTAATTTATCTTAACTAAGTCTATGTACTTGGAAGCTTGAAATTGGTTATACAAACAAAGTATATTTTGCAAAAGTACTATTGCAAAATGTTTGAAAACTAACAGATTGTCTTCCAGATATCTAGTGCTTAGTTTACAATATTACAAGGTAGAAAAGGAAGAAAAAATAGGGATTGAGAAGTATTAATAATAAAAAGTAAAATTAAAATTCAAACAAAACTTTCACACAAGGTGAATGCTGATTAAAATAATCAAGGCAATATAATTTTATGGATGAAAATGATATTAGAAATAAAATGTGTGGTCCATATTGATGCACTCCACCTATTTGAAGCAATGAAGATAAATATGTTATATCTTATCCAATGGATTATCACATGAATTCATGTTATTAAAATCATTTCCTTTCATCTACCCAGGGGAGGATCAAGTCAATGCAATTTCAGATGCAAGTTCAAGTGAGTTCCAGGTTCAAGTTCAAATGAAGGGCAATTAAAATAACTCATCAAGAAATTTTATTGCATCTAATGTGTGCTACTATCGAGATATTGTATGGACAAAACAAGTCATAACACCTAATGTGTGTTATTTCATAACACTCAAGGTGTTCTCTCATCAAATTGTAATACAAACAAACAAGTCTATAACACCTAATACATGTTATTCTATTGCACCCAATGTGTGCTCTTATCAAATTATAACATAATCAATACACATTCATTTCACCCAATGTGTGCTATTTTCAGTAATTATGCACCGAAAGTGTGTTAATTTAAAATGGGCAATAGTCTCAAAGTGACACCTATTAAGGCAATAAGCTGAGGAGTTCAAAATACTCCTAAATTCATGTAACCCTTTCTGATTGGTGGGGGGGGGGGGGGGGGTGTGGTAGTGTTAACATATTAATCATTAGGGTTATAGAATTATGTATATACATTTTAGTTTTGGTAGTTGTTAAATAACAATTGAACTACTATATGATTACCTTATTTATGTAATGAATCTTGATGAACAGAAAGGGTAAAGTTTCATTTATGTTTTGATTATTTTTTATTATATTATATTTTTGGGCACAAAATTGATGTATCTTATCCAATGGCTTATCACATGGATTCATGTTATTAAAATCATTTCCTCTCATCTGCCTTGAGAAGGATCAAGCGAATGCAATTTCATATTCAAGTTCAAGTGAGTTCCAAGTTGAAGTTCAAATGAAGTTCAATTACAATAACTCATAATATACCATTTTCAAACAAGTTTATTGCACCTAATGTGTGCTATTATCAAAATGTCTGACGTAGCACTAATCTAGATAGATGCCAAAATGAGGTGATCTAGAAACCAACAAACAAACACAATGGAAAATAAAAAAGAGGAACAAGATTTAGATCCATAGAGACAATATTTCATATATTTGTGTCAAGAAGTTTACATGCAACATGCTCAGCTATACAACCTTTTGGGTTATGACCATTATAAAGAAGAATACATCTTTCAAAGAAGAATAGATCTCTAGATTCAAATGAAAACTTCTATCATCAAGCTACTCCACACTAAGACTCCTCAACTAAAATGACTTCTTCAAGCTTCTGTCTACATCTCCATGGTTGCACAATAATCCATCATCGAATAATAATCCTAAGACTCTACCAATTATGTGTTTATATACTTAGACAACAACAAGTTGACCTATTACAAATTACCAAATAAGAAAACCCTTACATTAGTGACAAGTCAGCTCTAAACAAATATTAAATACCCATTAAAATAAATACATGCTAGGTTGGCCCAAACTGGAACCAGACACAGAAAAAAATACTAGCACTTGACACATACATGATCACTTAGCTCCAATAGGAACACTTGGCACATAATGGAACACCTGACACACATTGTAACTTGGCAAACACTACATGCTTGGCCAACACTACAATTGAACACATTGATAGCTGAAGGATTGCTCGATCGATACTAGTAGAATAAATGTGATAACATGCTAACCAGTATGTTAACATGATGGTGAAAAAATTCAACTCAGCAGAGACTAAAAATTTATTGGCATTTGGTAAATGTTGTAACTTGACAGTAACTAATAGAATCAGAAAGATAACATGATAGCTATGACGCTCCTACATTAGACTATCAAGGTAAATAGAAAACACCTCAGATGCTACTGCATCAGTCATAGACAAAATAACAAACATGAAAATCAGCCATCTATGCTTCATCTAGTCAACATACTCAGTCAACAAAAAATCTTAATGCTCCATCTACAACTTATCATCACCATCATCCATAACATCATGCTCATACATTAAAACTAGATTAGAAACAATATCAAAATCATAAACTTGATTAGGAACAATATATAAACTCAAATCCTTAATAGAAAAATCATATAACTATAATATAGAAATCCTCCACCGAATCAATAGTAGATGAATCCATATCAGGAACATTCAACAATAATGCTATGTCATCCATACTCATAATAACTATAGTATGTATATTCACATCTCTAGCAACATATAGACCAATAACATCATAAAAATCCACATTACTAATAACATCCATATCCTTCAGTATCTCAGTGACAACATATAAGTTCAAATCTGTATCAACAACAATAGTATCATGTAAATCCACATCAATAAAATCTCTGAAACACTCAACTAGATTACTAGCAAGTAAATCCATCTTCTTACCACAAGCAAAATTGAGATCTTGATAATATCCATAACATAATGAACATATAGCTCTAGAATAGCAATGATAGTAATAGATACGTCCTCAATCACATTCATTTCAATATTAATATCATTCTGAATAACAACATCCAAATCCTTACAAACATAAGTGAAAATATCCTCTTTAGCAATCTCCTTGTGCACAACAAGATGCTCTATAATTTCCATGTTAGATCTATCCATTTGCTCATGAAAACCAAAAGATAGTTCATCAACTTTAGGAAGATCATCATGTAATTCCACAATATGTCTTCTTCTCTTCATAATCTTTTTAATAGGCCAAACAACCTTCTTTCTAATTCTTACATGCCAACTCAAATCAAACTCTTCCAGATCATCAATCCTTTCATGTAAATCATCACAAAAAGAATCATACTCATTGCTCTTAACACCATCCATATTTCTTGAACAATTTTGCACTAACTCAATAGCTTCTACTCTGGCTGCAAGTTTCCTCAACATGTCAAATAATTATGGATCAACATCTTTCCTTCGATGGACCATCTTCACATAAACAATGACCAAATGGAAAGTCCTCTACAAGTGTAGTCCAAATCCATAGATCTGAAACCCTATACCAAATCACCAACTAGCTAGGACTTCCAAAATTGAAAACTCTTCTTTGATAAACTTTTCTGCCCAATGAAGGTCCTAGTACAAACTGACTCACTTCAACGATCTACTTGTACACTCAAGAACAACTGAGGTCTGATACTAGAAATGTTGCAATGCTAATCTAGATGTATCCCAAAATGAGGTGATCTAAAAACCAACAAACAAACATACATCAAAAAATGAACAAGAGGAACGAGATTTAGATCTTGAGAGAAAATATTTCATATATTCAAGTCAAGAAGGTTACATCCAACATGCCCAACTGTAAGACCTCATAGGTTAGGACCATTATAAAGAAGAATACATCCTTGAAAGAAGGATAAATTTGCAGATTCAAATGCAAACTTCTATTTTCAAGTTACTCCATGCTAAGATCACTCAAGTAAAATGAATTCTTCATGCTTCTCTCTACATCTGCATGCTTGCATAATAATCCATCATCAAATAATAATCTTAAGACTATACCCAAGACCCCTTAAAATACTTGCACGACCACAAGTGGCCTTTTAAAGATTACCAAATAAAGAAACCCTTACATTAAATGCGTAACCAAGCCACAAGTTGTCTCTCCACAAATATTAAATACCCATCATGAAATTAAATACATGCTAGGTCAACCCAAACTAGAACTAGACACTAAAAACAAATACTCACGCTCAACACATTTGTGATCACTCGCCATCTTGACAGGAACTCTCAACACATGAAGCAACACTTGACACACATTGCAACTTGGCAAACACTACAACTTGACAAACACTACATGCTCGGCTAACACTGCAATCGACCAACTCGACACTTGAGGGATTGCTTGGTAAATATTGGTAGAATAAATGGGATAATAGACTAACCAGTATGTTAATATGATGGAAGAAAACTTCAACTCGAAAATGACTAAAAATTTACTAGCACTCGACAATTGTTGTAACTTGGCAACAACCAATAGAATAAGTGGAATAATGTGACAGCCAGGATGCTCCTGCATCAATGTCATATGGAAAAAACAATTCATAACACCCAATGTGTGTTATTTCATAGCACCCAAGGTGTGCTCTTATCAAATTGTAATACAAAAAAACAAGTTTGTAACACCTAATGTGTGTTGTTCTAGTGCACCCAATCTGTGCTCTTATCAAATTGTAACATGAACAATACAAGTTCATTACATCCAATTTGTGCTATTTTCAGTAATTATGCTCCTAAAGTGTGCTAATTCAAAATGGATAATAGTCTCAAAGTGATACCTATCAAGGCAATAGGCTGAGGAGTTCAAAATACTCCTAATTTCATGCAAGCCTTTCAAATTAAGGGCATCCAATGCATGCTATTTTCAGTAATTATGCACCTAAAGTGTGCTAATTCAAAATGGATAATAGTCTCAAAGTGATACCTATCAAGGCAATAGGCTAAGGAGTTCAAAATACTCCTAATTTCATGTAACACTTTCCAATTAAGAGAGGGGGGGGGGGGGGGATGTTAATGTATTAATCATTAGGGTTATAGAATTAGGTAAATACATTTCAGTTTTGGTAGTTGTTAAATAGCAGTTGAACTGCTATATGACTACCTTATTTATGTAATGAATATTGATGAATAGAAAGGGTAAAGTTTTCTTATGTTTTAATATTTTCCATTATATATGATTTTCGTGCCTAACATATTTGACACATGAAAAGCTTAGGTTACTATTTATGCATAGGTAGTTCTTTTTGCTTTTACATATAAATGCTAAAATTTATTATCTATAAATAGATGGTATTTTTTGACTTAACTATTAGGCAGTTAAATTTTCTGACTAAGCTTTTACTTGTGCAAGTTTATATATAAAAATTATTTTCTTTTCTATTGTCATGAATTTTTAAATATAAATTTTTACTTCTAGGATAATTATTCAAAATAATATTTAAACTAAAATATATAATATTAATGATTTAATATTATTAGGAAAAGTCTTAAAACATAATAGATATGTAGTAAAATGCTATTAAGTAAAAGTAAAAGTAATTAGCAAAATGTGGTATTTACAATTCATAAATTAAATTTACTATTTTATAATTTGAAAATTTAAGAAGTTATATATATATAACTTAACATTTTACAACTTATAAATATATTACTAGTTTAAACTTACCTAAATGTTCTCCATTTACATATAAAATTATTACAGATTAAAACTTACTTAAGTGTTCTCCATGGTTTTAATCATGCTATTCAATAAATTTTTATAACTACACCATGCACGATCTCTACTTTTAATATCATTTGATGTATATCTAAGAATAAATGTAACATTTCTATTTTCCTTTTTTAAATTATTATGTTAGCTCAGAGACAATGTAAAACTAATAATAATATTACGTCTCAACCTTACTAAATTTTAGGATGATTTAAATCATAGTGCACAACAATTTTATGTGTACAACATATATCTCTCTTTACTTTGAAACACATTCAATTTGTATATGTGACTAGCTATATACATATTATATATTTATATAATATATATACATTTAGTCGAGAGATATCAAGGCTTTAAATTTTTTAATATAAATATATTTTTTCATGTAAATTAAAGCCTTGATATATCTCAGCTAAATGTATATATAATATATAAATATATAATATGTATATAGCTAGTAGCATCTAGAGGGAACGTTAAAAGAATAGTTATGGTTAAAATTAGTTGAGTGTTAAGAATATGATTTTTATTTGATTTATTATTATGATTGGGATTCATTATCATTTATAGGTTTATTAGGTTTAAAGTTATGATTCAATTTGGGTCAACATTTAATCACTAATAGGGTGCATTTTTTGCTAGGGTTATTATGTAATGAATTAAGGTTATTTTGTGGTTAGAGTTTAGGTTGGTTTATTTTTGCCTCTATCTTTTAATGCTCTCTCTCTCTCTCTTCAATATGTGTGTGTGTGTGTGTGTGTGTGTGTGTGTGTGTGTGTGTGTGTGTGTGTGTGATATCACATTTAAAATTAAATCAACTACTAATTTTATTAGTCTATCATATCTAGAGTTATTAAGAGAATTTATGATGATACAATTTTCCTAAAAGTAAGTTTTCAACTTAATTTAATATATAACATTAGATTAATCATTTGGTCAACAATTTTTTTTAGTCTATCATATCTAGATTTATTTTTTTAATTATAGGTTGTCTTTAAATTTTTTAGTCTATCACATCTAGATTTATTTTTTTAATTATAGGTTGTCTTTAATTTTTTTAGTCTATCACATCTAGATTTATTTTTTAACAAGTAGTCTTTAATTATATAATATGTATATAGTTTATTGAGGATTATAATTGTAGTTAAAATTAGCTTAGCATTAAGGATACGACATTTAGTTGATTTAGTATTATGTTTAGGATTAATTACCATTTAAAGGTTTATTAGGTTTGAGGTTATGATTTAATTTGGGGCAATTTTATAATATGAACTTCTATAGATCTATTATGTAAAAGACCAATTTTTGAATTTGAAAAATAGGTCTAATTTAATGTAGGATTGGGGTTGTAGTTGCTTAGTTGAATGCTAAAAAAATGTAGGTTTAATTTTATTCTTATTATATCTGTGTGTGTGTGTGTGTGTGTGTGTGGAACTTTTATAGGATTATATAAAGAATAAAAATTAGGTTTAAGACTTGTAATTTAAACCTAATTGAATGTATGGGTTAACACTCAAAATGGATTTAGATATTTCTATTTTCTCTCCCAATGTTCTTTTTTTCAAACCTCCTACTCTCTAGTCACCTCGAAATTTTGTTGTAATGAAAAGCATAACATTATATTTTGATTCAATTTCAAATTAAAGACACATAAAAATGTCAACAAAATAATAAGTAAACACAAAGCAACATTTTGAACCTATTTTGGATGGTTGTGAAATGGTTTCTCACCCAATCTTCTTTTTTTGCTCTTTTTTTTTTAAAGTTCTAAAATATGACAATGGCACATAGTTTAGTGGTTCTAAGGTATACAAAGTTTAGATATTTATATTTTTTCCCCCGATATCCTTCTTTTGTCTCTTCCTCCTACCTCTAGTCACCTTGAAATTCTGTTCTAATCAAAGGCATAACATTAGATTTTGAATGAGTTTCAAATTAAAGTCACAAATAAAAATGTTAAAAAAATATTTTCTGTGTATGTGTGACTTTAATTTGAAATTGATTCAAAATCTAATATTATGCTTATGATTAGAACTAAATGTGGAGGTGACTGGAGGGTAGGCGGATTAGAGAAAAAAAGGAGATGGGGGAGAAAATCCAAATATGTAAACTTTGTATACCACAGAACAATTCAAGAAGGTGGAATTCACATTACATCTTTATCCATTCTCAAGCCCCACTACATCCTTTCATCGTCCTCTACATTGAGTCACTTGGTTACCCGTAGTATTTGTATTTAAGAGTTTAGGGATTGATTGGATTAGGTAAGTGAGTTTAGTGACAAATTTGTTTATTTTTATAAGTGAAACTAAAAAGATGTAAACTTTAAAACGTCAAAATTATATTAAAATAAATAATAAATAAAATACTATTATGAGTGAAACTAAAAAGGCTTTAAAAACTTTAAAAAAAGATGTAACTAAATAAAATAAACACTAAATAAATACTATTATGAGTAAAACTCAAAAGTTACATCTCCTAATTCATACTATTATATTAGTACATTAAAAATACTTCATTATCATTATTTCCCATAATTGTATTTAAAAATTGGATATACTCTACACCAACGTCAAATACATTGTTCCCTAATATTCTATTGTGATGGTCCAAATACTAATGTACAGTAATGTTGAAATACCAAAATGAAGTGATAAGCACATAAAGTTGTATTTTTCTATTCTGTCACCATGGGTAGGAAAACACTCATCCACCATAGATATGAGATATGAAAATATCTGATATATGTGGTGGATGAATCTTTAATTGTAAAGATTATTTATATTTTTTGTTTAAACAATAATATGATTATTTTTAAGTTGTATAAAATAATCCATATCTCTTCAATACACTGCTACCAACTATAAAAATTACTAATCATGAAATATAAGAAAAAACATACATGTTTCAAATTCTTCCCAAATTAAAGTGTAACATATGCCACAAAAAATAAATGTTATTGATTATGTATATATACTTCAATTCTATGGTCTTTTCTATCGAGTATGGATCCGAACTGTAAACATATTTGTAAACAACTCCAACCAGAAAATGTTAAGATACAAACTAATTGTTATGATGCAATGACCTTATAAAATAGTCACCAATGAGAATAGTGTTATGGCCTTCATTCTCATTGTGATTGTGTTGCACTTCTTCCAAATATTTTGGAAATTGAGTTACTCGATTAAACATCTCTCGTATCTTATCCACAATAATTTGTATTCGCAAAATATCATTATCTGAAACATAATTTACTAACAACATTGTAGATTCAAAATGTTGAATCATTTGGTAACAAAATTGTAGCATAGACTTTTTACATTTATTGATTGGTGTTTGAGGTGAGCCATCTAAATTTAAAGAAACAACAACACTTGGTGCATTAATTTTAGATTCATTGTCTGATAAATCCATTTTTTAATTGTTTCTAAACATGGAAATATTTGAAGAGAGAATCAGATTATATTATTACTTATCAATTAAAGAAGGAAACAAATATATAATACAACTATAGGAAAACCCAAATGACAAGAAGGAAAATAATATTCATATTGAGTGTGAGATATAGATGAAGGGAAAAAAATTGTAAAATATATATTTGAGAAAAATAATTGTAATATATAACATAGGTCAACTCAAAAGATAACATATGTCAACTAAAAAGCTGAAGAAAAAAGGCTAAAGGCTTTAGAAATAAAGCATCACGATTGTATAGTTTAATAAGGCCTTTTCTACAATTGTTAAATAATATGCATTTGTGACATATTCATATTCATAAGGTCTTTTCTACAAAGGTTTTTTTTAGAACTATTAAATAATATTCATATTTCAAGTTTGAGACACAGGTTAGCTAAAAAGATAGCATATGTTAACTCAAAAGATAACGTAAAACTATTTCCATAATTAATGTGAGTTATGAAATTTTCAATAATTAATAACAAATTCTAAAACAATTGAAAAAATCTATGTAATTTTTTAATGTGGAAAAGAAATCTTAAAGCTTACCATATATCAAATTATTACACCCAAAAGGATATAAGTCATATATTTCTGAAAATAAAATATTCATATAGAATATGTGATTGTAAACTGTAATATTTTTAATAAACTTTATATATAATCCATATAAAGATAGTTGGAATGCTCACCAATTTTATAGTGACATCAAAGTTACATTGTTTGCAAAAATAATAGAGAGATAAATATTCTAATTAGAATTGCTATCATCACCAAAGTGAACAATGTTTCATTGAAACAAAATAGAGTCTGTAGGATCTAAAATATCGAACCAATAGAGATGTTCATAAGTTCTACATTGCAAACACCTTGTTTTTATAACTCCTCGCCTTATTCTTTGAAAATCACAAGTAGTTTGTGTCCATGTTGGTATTTTCTCAGCAACAATCTTCCTTGTTCTTTCATGGATTGGTAGAATTAGGAAGACCCCTTGAGGTCCCCATCTATCTACCACAACTTGATTCCACAAGCTATTCTGTAATCCACTGAGCTGCAATCTAAAAATCTGACATGATAATGATAGTTTGCTAGACCCTGAGTATTGGTTTGTGGTGATTGAAGCATTTTTTCTAACCAAATAGGGCCATTTTCTGCAAAGTCCATTAGATAAGGAGATTTCTCAATCCAAACCTCTACAAGAACAAAATAAAGCTCTATGGGGTCACAGTCTTCACAACAAACCAAATATGAAAAATTAGGATGTTGGTAGAAGTGACCAAAATTTCGAAGAGCTGGTGGATAAAATTTCAACAACCCTACTTCTAAAAGATTTCTTTTAGAAGATAAATAATTTGTTCTTTCCTGAGTGTGTATTGTTTGAAGATCAAAATGATGATATGTGTCATCAACTTTAATCATTCTTTGCCTCAACATTTTTTTTCCTTTTAATATTTGAAAATAAAAATAAAAGTACTAAAAGAGACAAATTATATTTTCTATCTATTCTATAAATAATATTTATTGAACCACATTAAGTTCCAACAAGTTATTAAATACAAATAATTGATGAAAATTAATAAAAAAATATTGAATGACAATCTTAAACTTCCCAAAATCAATTGTTTTGATAAATCTTTACCAATAATTTTTTGTTATATAAAAGAAGAAATAAATTATAGAAGAAGTACAATGTGCATTGAGAATGATGAACATCAAAGTAATATTCTATAAATAATATTTATTGAACCACATTAAGTTCCAACAAGGTATTAAATACAAATAATTGATGAACAATAATAAAAAATATTGAATGGCAATTTTAAACTTTCCACAATCTCTTTTTTTGGTAAATCTTTACCAATAGTTTTTTGTTATACAAAAGAAGAAATAAATTATAGAAGAAGTACAATGTGCATTGAGAATGATGAAGATCAAAGCAACAACATATTTGTTTTATTAATTTTTATCCAATTTTATTTTCTTTGCTCAAATAGTATAACTCCTATGTTCATAGCATGTCTATATACAAATGCATATTATTTAATAGTTGTAGAAAAGACCTTATTAAACTATATGATCATGATGGTTTATTTATAATGCCTTTAGCCTTTTATCTTCAACTTTTCTTTTTTCTAACTGTTTTCCATTCTTCATTTTCTCATAATGGTCAAAAGAAAATGGTGGCATTATTCTCAGACCCTGTAGTGACTTTACACAAGAAATTGCAACAAATGTCATTCTTCTTCTTTTTCTTGGTCAAATATCAATTTTTGCTTTATCAAATGTCAAGCCTTGTGATTTATGTATTGTCAATGCCCATGCTAGTCTCAAGGGCATCTGAGTGGTAGATCCTCTTTGTATAGCACTAACATGTACTAGTTTAGGGTGTTCATTATTGAATGGAAAGCCAGAGTAGGCATACAATTTTACCATGACATATAATGGCAGTTGAGGTGGTGCACTACCTAGCTTGTACACTATTTCCTCAACATAACTCAAAAATCCATTTACAAGGCCTGCTTCTATCCACAAGTTTAAAGTCAACATAACTCTTGATCTCCTTGAAATCAACAATTCGATATCAAGTTCATCAACATAATTATCATCTACTGAAATATAATTTGACAACTTTGTAGCAATTACACATGCAACTGGTTCTTGAAGAGAATGGAGTTTTCTTCAATTATGTTTGTGAACATTATCATTTGTAGTGAATAAATGAACATTGTTGTCAAAATCATCATTTATATTTTTTGGAATATTGCATGGTGTACGTGACATTAGTAATTTCCAATCATCAATTGCTGGTTGAGCATCTCTAATATTTGTGAGCAACTAGCAGAACTTATTTTGATCTAGATTCTCTCCCTCTTGTCTATAAATTTTTTTTCCAATGAAATCAAAATCTTGAAGTCTTCCCATAGTATTTTTGCAAGTCTCCTACTATCATATGCTACCCTATCTTTAACAGGAGGGAGTTGGCCAAGATCACCAACCAAAATTAGTGAGATACCTAAAAAGATATATCAAATATTTAGTAGCAATTCAGTAATAAAAAAATTATTCATGCTAATTTTTCATTTCTCTAGTACATAAATTCTAATTTGGAAATAAGAATACCTCCAAAGTTAAGATGGGAATTTTGAGGAAATGCTTCATGAAGTCTAGAGTCTATATTCTCAAGCAACTTCTCCCTAAGAAAGCTCATTTCATCCATTAATATATATCTAATATGACTTGATTCTTCTTGGAAACTTGTCAAATACATTTCTTCCAAATATCTAAAATCATTTACTTGAATCTTCAATTTGGAATGTACAATTGAACCACCTATATTGTATGCAACCACTCCTATTGGTGCTAGAATTAATAGTGGACAATGATTAAGGAATGTAGATTCTTTTAAAAATTTATTGATTGCACCAATCAAATATGACTTTCTCGTACCAGCTATACCCTGAATTATCATATATAGGGGTGCTACAGTATCACCACCATTATAGTGTGTCACAATAACATCAAATGCCCTTTTCTATTTTTCGCCCAATTTATTGCTATTGATTTCTTGTTCACATTGAAGATTTAGAGTGTATCCATTTTTTCTCATTCTACCAATAAAATTGATTGCATTTGAAGTATATTCATCTAACCTATATTGCTCTGACCAACTATGTTGCCCATCCATGTTCCTTCTTCCTAGCATATCAACTTCAAAAATCCCCATTATTTGACCATGATTCATCTATGAGATGATTTTCCATTCATTCTTTATAATGTTATGAGGACCCATTACATTGTTGTCATGTACAGATTTTGAATTGCTATCATTACTTTCTACATCCACTCTCTATTCAACATGTCATGGAACATACTCTAGTGACTCCCAGTTTGAAACTATTGTGATATTACCATCACCAATATCAACCTAAATGTTACAAAATGGTTTATATAAAAAATCTTGAAAGAAAAAATCAACAAACTTGTCTAATACACATGGCAGAATAGAAATAAACCTTGGGTAGACTCTCACAATTATAACTTCTTTTCTACATTCCCACTTATTATCTTTGTTTCTATTTTTATTATATGTCCATGCTCTAGAGGCATCAATCAAAGAGATGGAGTCCATAGAAACAAGTCTTCTTCTATATAAATCTATGAATGATTCAATTTCCTCTTCAATACAATCTTCATTCTTTCTCTTAACAGGTTTGAATATTTTTTGGGAGACATTCAGATTAACAAATTTTCTACTAAATTCCACCAGTGGAAGTTATAAGAGCATGTGATATGTTTCTTGAGCTCCAACATCTCTTTCATTAATAGTTTTAGTTGAAACTTTTTATACACTTTGGATGTAAAGTCATTAGGGTTCTCTATATTTTCCATCCATGTCAACATTTGATGGTAGGTCTAAGAACTTTTCTCTACTTTTGATGCATATTTTGCAATATACTTAATAACATCTATAGACAAAATTGGTTGCAAATCTATATTTGCTCTCCACAATTGTAAAATGTAATGATTATGAGAATTGAATCTATCATCACTCCTTTAAGGTTCAAATTTTTTTCTCCACATTCTGTCTCCTCATACAATTTTGATCCATTTATATGTACTACCCAAGGAGCATTATACCTATAATTTGAGTGCAAATACTTACAATGCAATAAAAATTTCATTTCAATAATTTTGTTAAAAAAATGAAATAGATAGTACCTGCATGTCATTGTTCCCTTTTTTTTCTGAGACATGCTCCTTCTTTACAGATTATATGTTGTTGTACGGTATTCAATATTTCTTCATAATCTTGGTCCATATCCATTTCTAGTATTTGGCTTGTATTTTTGAGACATGGATGTTGTGTAAAATTTTGAAATGGCTTGATGAAAAAAAAGACTTTTAAATGGAGGAGAAAAAGGTGACAACAAAAATATAAGGTAAATGAAAAATTATTTATAGAAATTTCTACATAATGAAACTAAGTGTAGAAATACCTACATATTTTTTTCAGTGCCACATGCACGCAGATTCCATGCATGCACAATGCAATAGAAAAATGATTCAGTTTCTCTTACTTGTTCTTCATTATGCCAATCTAACTTATCCATGTTTGGAGCATCATGAAGCCACAAAAAACTATGTACATGTGGAGATCCCCTGTGCTACCATTCATATCTTGACCAAAAGTCTTTAACATTGAAGCCTTTCTCTAAAATTTCTTTTCAAAACATTGTATGTCTGAGGTGCATGTAGTGCGCAACAATATGAGGATAGTCAATAACATTTTGTCTCCTCCACTTTTGAGCCTCCCTTGGATATGATGATTGAGTTCCAACAATGAGTGAACGTAGATCAGGCCAATACAAATTGTGCACTAAGTGTAAAGAAAATTGTGGGGGTGCCTAGCTATTTCAACAAATCATATAATTCTACTTGACATTTTTTCCAATATGACCTTGTACCTCTTAACGTTGTTCCAAAATGCATTAATTTATCAACAAGGTGTGTGCTTGATAAATTTTCCATATGTTCTCATAACTCATCAATGGTCATTGGCAACTCATCAATATTTTGTTTGATAAAAACTAAACTAGAATTTTGTGCACGATGCCTCATTATCATGTTTTCCATATAATACATAAATTGGGGATGTCTACCAAAGTGATGATCCCTATACCAAATTAGATGCTTCACATATTCATGAAGGTATACTCTTCATAGACGTGGCTCCAAACAATCACATTGTCCATTTGGAAACAACATCAGAAAGGCCATGTTTATTAAACTTAGTGTAACATATTCATTCATTGGAGATGTACCTATTGATGGCCAGTCAATCATAGCCAGAGGATCTATAAATTGGGGTTATTAACCCATGCATGTATGACTTCCATTTCCTTTTGAAGATTCAATGGTCTTGTTGCCATTGATGTGGAATGATTTATGTTTGCATCATTAACATCATCCATCTCATTTTGTAGGCATGTGATTTGTTCTAATTCATTGTTAGCATCTACATGAATAGTATTTATTTGATGGAATATATTACAGTCAATATTTATTTCAATGTTATCTAAGGCATGGGTATCTATAGTAACATCATTGTAAAATTTTTCATTTTCAATTTTATACCTTAGAGCATGATACATCCAATTTTTGTTAACTGTAAAGTCATAGTTTGTACCACACTGATCTTTTTTTTTGAACTATTATTATAGGCAAGTCTTTTATTGGATGTGGTAGACTTTGACATACATGGTCAATATTTTGAGGGAAACTAATTGTGTGTCCCTTGTATTTATACTACCCCCCTATTACATGTGTCACTTGCAAAATCAGCCTTACATGTGCAATTAACATTTCTTCTACCTGAGTCAAATTTTCTAGTTTAGGTGGTTGTGAATCCAGGTCCATATTGTTTTGTACTGAGAATCTATTGTTTCCTTTTTCTTGTTGACACCTACTACACATTGGACCTTCTTTTGTATGGTTAACTTTAATTCCAACATAACACTCCTGACACATGGAGCACATTGTAGGCATAACCAAATTATCTAATTGACATCGAAAGAGTACCTAAAGGTTTTGATAACTATTTCCAAATATTTCATTTTAGTTCCTCTGAATCTCTATACCACACCCAACATCATCATTTTCTCTAATCAAGTTTTCATCCATAGAATTCAATGGTGCTACAATTGTCAATGCAAGACAATCATTGTCAACCACTAATGCATTTGTCAAACTATTGTTATGAACTTGTATTTCTTCTAATATTATTTGTGTTCTTCTTCTAGCATCACATTGTATATCTTGTTCATTGTGAAGGAGACATTTATTTTCCTTTCTAGCTTCATTCATTTTGTCATTTCGTCATTTTCTATAATCTTAACAATATTGTCTCCAATAATTTCTTCTATCCACATTTCATTCCAACATGTTTCCACTTTGTGTTCCTTGAAACATTCTTTGCTCCATGTCTTCAACATTATTCTCTTTACCTTCTATACTATTGTCAACCATTGATGCATTTGTCAAACTATTGTTATGAACTTGTATTTCTTCTAATATTCTCTGTGTTCTTCTTCTAGCATCACGTTGTCTATCTTGTTTTTTGTGAAGGAGATGTTTATTTTCCTTTTCAACTTCATTCATTTCATCATTTTGTACTTTTCTATAATCTTTATGATATTGCCTCCTACAATTTCTTCTATCCACATTTCTTTGCAACATGTTTCCACTTTGTGTTCCTTCTAGCATTCTTTGCTCCATGTTTTCAACATTATTCTCTTTATCTTGTACACTATAGTTAGTGCAATTTTTTTCTTTCTAGCTTTCATCTTTTTCTTCATGCTCACATGATATATATTCCATTTGATTTTAAGATATTTGAACCATGTCATTCTCTATAGAATGGAAGTTCAAAGATGCTATCAAAAGTTGTTCATTTTCAATTTCTATTGGTCTATATTGTTCTGAGATAGATGTGTTGACATTATATTGTATTTTTCATTAGTGACAACACTTATTCAATTCTAAATTCTTACCAATCATCACTCAGTCTATAGTTTATACTGAACATTCAGTGGTTACCTTGTAAGTTCAGAAGTTAACCAGTTCTCACTAAGAATTCTTGAAGTTACCAAGTGAATGGGTACTTTAGTAGTGTATATTGAGACTATAGTGTTCACAAAATAGATAGTGGTTACCAAGCTTCATAGTGTCTACTGAGTTATCAGTTTATGTGATATGAAGTTAGTTTCTATCAGATGATGGATGTGTAGTGTTTATTGAGTGACAGTAAGGTAAACAAAGGATTTAGTATTTACCAAGTGACACTATATCTACCAAGTCTCCAATGGTTACTAAGTGCCAAGCTACATTGTGTAATTAGTATGGATCAAGCTTCTACTTCTACCAAGTGCATAACGATGCCAAGTAATGTAGTGGACGTTGAGTATCAGAAGGTCACCAATTCATCTTGAAGAGCTCGAGTTTTCTACTATTTGGCTAACTTAGTAATATTTTGTTTACTTGTGTTTTAGCTGACCTTGCAATTGTAATTATTGAAATGGTATATATATAATGTATTGTATCAATTTCAATATGATGATAATGGATATGCTAAGGAATGGACATGTAATGTTTTGATAAGAGTGAATGTGAATCAATAACAGAGTAGTGTATTCAGCAAGGTCATTAAGGAGAAACAAAGACATATCAGTCACAAGAGGTGATCTATACTCAAGATCTATTCAGCAATCAAGTTGTAAGTTAGATCTACTATTTCATCCTGATAGATGAACTAGTTTTCTAAATCTTTTAACAGAGTAGACTTAACAATCTTTGTATAAATCTCTTAACAGAGTGCATACTTCATTGTATGTTTGTAAAACCTCTAACAAGGTGGAACTAGCAGTCCAAATTGCTCTTAACAAGGCAGATCATCAGAAGTGATGAATGTAAGCCCTAATAGACCAACTTTATACTGTAATAGTGAAGTTTTGTGGGTATCATCCCCATCCCATTTTTACTTTCTATTTGGAAGTTTTTTTGGTCACGAAAATACTATGTTCATGTGTTATGAATGTTTATCTTTTCTCATGCATGCAGTAGATTAGAAGAATGAATGGTGAATGATTTATATGGTTAAGTGTTGAATTGATTTAAAGTTTTTGAGATTATTGATTCACCCCTCCCCTCTCAGTAACCTAGCTAGTCTTGATTATTTCCAACAATCAATATCAGGGCTTTGTGGTTCTCAGGATAAAGTTTGACAGCTTGAGCAAAGATCAAGGACAATAGAGATATTCAGACTTGAGAAAGCTATTGAGAATGAGAAGCTAGATCTGGAAATGGCCATAGCTCAACTCAAGGAAGAAAAAGAGCATCTTTCCCAATCCCTAAAAAGAAGGAAGGAACTTGCAAGACAAATGAATGACCATCAGTATGTTGAAGAAAAGATTGAAGACTTTTTCCCATCAAGTAGTTTAGATGAAGCTAATGAGGCAATCAAAGAAATCCTAGCAAAGAATGGCTCTTTGCAAGAAGAGGTAAGAAAATTGAAAAGAGAACAAGAAGTTCAGTCAATAAGAATGTGTGAAATCTTGGAATAAAGGAATAAGGCAAGTGAAGACTTGGAGGCAAGGAACAATGCAAATCAAAATCAATCACTTCAGCAAGAAAGCCTTATCAATAAGCTCTCCAATGCAAATGAAGAAATCATGAATCTAAGATCTAAAAATGAAAGCTTAAGGAATGATCTAATCACTAAAAGGTAGATCAATGAAAGATTGAAAGCTAAGCTAATCTCTGAAAAGAAACTCAATGAGAGGATGATGAAATCTCAAGCAGATATGGATCAACTGAATCAACAAAGTGAGTAGAATCTTCATAGGAGAAAAGGTAAAGCATGACTTGGTTACAAAGAAGAAGGTGAATCTTCCAAACAAGGTGCCCAAAGGAATCAAAGACCTACTTGCAATCACTGTGGTAAGTTAGGTCATACATCAAAAAAATGTTGGAACAATGGAAAAGAAAAATTCAATGGAAAATGCTACAATTTTAGTAAACATGGCCATAAACATATTGAGTGCAAGGAGAAACCAAAATTTGAAGGTAAATGTCACAAATGCAAGAATCAAGGTCACAAGGCATCTGAATGTAGATCCAAACCATTCAATCCAACTGAACAAATTGTCAAGGCAATATTTGGTTGGGATTACAATAGTTGGTGTAGATGTCACTATTGTGGAGAATATTGACACATTGGCATAGACTACACAAGGCATGACTTGAGAAAGAGAGATTCAACAATAAGATGTTATACATGCATTGAAATTGGTCATATAGCTAAAAACTACATGAACATAGGAAGAATTGAAGATGAGAAGAAAGCTAAAGCTAATAACATCAAGAAACAGATGAGACAGCAGTCAATTCCTAAATCTACCAAGTAGAATAGTTCAAATGATGGAAATTTCACTCAAGAAGTAGGTGACTCCACCATTTCCTATTAGATTCTTTGAAGGAGGGACAAGAACTACATCTTCAAGCTAAATCTCAAGCAATTCCAAATGAAAGAAAGTAGATGATCCAAATCAATATATCCAATACAAAAGGATCACATGAGTTCAGTTCATATTGAGCAAGGTTAGTCATAGACTCAATCAAGCTAGGTTGGGAGCAAAGTAAAGTTTTGTTTGATCATCGAGTCATAAGTTTTTACTAAGCTAGTGAGTGGATGATAGTCTATCACACACTACATCAGTATGGTACCTACCATTCATGGAAAATTTTCATCAAAAAGGGATGAATTTGACTCCATTTTTCACCACGTCTTTAGTATTCACAGAGCTAAGAGATTTCCAAGTGCACTCAAGTGATTTTGAGGGAATTTCTAGCGAAGAATTTGTTCAAAAATTTCTTTCACTTACCAAGTAGCAATGGCATCCAGAAGCACTAGTAGTAGCAAGGCAAAGAGGGGTTTAGAGATGTTGGTTAAGGGTGTGGAGTGGAAAGCGCCAAATTTCAAGCTAGTTCTAGTAGTTGCAGAGGCACTTGACCCTAATGGTGCACAATCTCAAATTCCACCAAAGGTACTCCTAATTAACAACATCCACACTCATTTTAAGTGTTCTATTTAGGAGATAGGAACCCTAGAAATGGATAGTGCTTTAAAGAAAATGCTTGTTGATGGCTCATTGAAACTCAAACACAAGCACTTAGAAACAAAAGGGTTGACCCATATCTCACACCTGCCAAGGAGTTTTTAGATAAAATTGATTAGGTATATTCTTAGTCACATGCACAATGGTCAATTATGGTTAGAGCAGCCCGTGTTGATAACCAAAAAGATGATTCACAAGATTACTGGTTTTTCCATGCTAAACAAAGAAAAATCACCCAAAACTCTAGGTGGGGATGAACTCCAAAAGAAAGCCCTAGCCAAGTGGGATGGTAGAGGTTTGAAAATTAGCATTGTTTCTGATGTGGAGTTAAGATTTGGTCTTCATGTAATTTCCCACAAGACTTACAGCTCTACTTGTTTGAATAGCATGCCATGTGAGGCAGTGGACTTAGCATTTAAAGCTGTGAAGAAATACATGGAATTTGACCTATCAGAGTTACTACTCAAACAATTAAACAAAAATATGGATAGCATCCGAACATCAAAGAACAACCCTTGTAAATTTGGTTCTTTGTTGACATGTCTTTTCTTCTATGTGCAAAAATTCTTTCCATCTAAAGATTTTGTTGTGTGGAGAAAGGGTGTTCCCATTTTATATCAGATAAATGAGTTTATTGAAAAAATGGGTGTAAACTTTGATAACATAATGGACAATTATTTTGAAGATTTCAAGGAAAGGATGAGCAATAGGTTCAGGATTCCTCCTAAACTTGTTGAGGATTATAAAGATGATGTGTGTTTCATGGTTGATTGCGATAGAGTATACATTCATGCAGTCAAGCCCTGAGTTGCATGGGTAAAACCTCTCACTTATGAAGTCAATATTGATGAAACTAGGGACATCATTGAAGCATTGGTAAATGAGCTTGTAGACCCTAAGAAACTAGTTTTTGGCACTTATGATGAAGAAAAAGCTAGAATTGAACTAGAAATCAAACTACCTCAAGCAATCAACAAAGGAAAGAGGAAAATAGCAAAGATGAAAACTGCCACTGGCCCTCTAATGCTTACCGATGGAAAAGGAGAGGATGAAGAAGAACAAGAAGAAGGAGAAAAGAAAGAATTTGAGAAGGAGGCAGAGCCAGCTAAGAAGAAATGGAGGGTAATCATTACAAAACCTCCAAAAGCCTCCATAGTTGTTTTCACTAGGAGAGGCAAAGGTAAAGGTAAAGGTGAAGTTGTGCTCAACAAGCCCCCACTTACCTTCCAAGAAAGCTTGAAATAGATGGAAGAAGGAGTTGGCATTACAAATTTCAAGGCCCTGAAGTTTAAAACAAGGACTGATGCCAAGAAGATGCAAATTGAGGAGCTAGTACTCTCCAAAATGGGAAAGTGGAAGTATTCCCCATACTAGATTGCTCCCCAAATCTCAAAAGAATTGTTAGTGAGATTGTAGCCAAGGTGGGAGTCAGCTGCATAGATAGCTAAAGATATTTATGAACAATCCTTGAGGAAATTATTGCCAAATCTTACTGATGTAGAAGTAAAGGCAGCCATGAAAAATAATGAAGGTAAAATGATGATCGGATTCCACACATGTTTGATTTTAATTAAAGATATTGAGCATGTTGTAAGAGATGCAACAAACATGTGGAGAAACATCTATCATCTACATAAGCCTAGTGATGATCTAATAGAGATCAAGAATGATGATAGTGATAGTGATGATGAAGATGATAAAACTCCATGTGTTACATTTGATGTTGAAGACTATCAGGCACTAAGGGATGATGATGAAGAGAAAGAGGAAGAAGTTGATGAGGAAGAAAAGGAAGAAAATGAAGAAGATGGTCCAATGAAAATTGTAGCAAAAATCATTTCTTCCCTTCCTCACTCTCCACCTAAGCCATCAACATCATTAGGGTTGGAGTTAGCTTCAACAAGAATGATTACAACCACCTCAAAAATATCATCTACACATGCTACCTCATAGCTTCGGGTATCTTCAATGGAATTGTTAGCCACTTCATCTACCGACCTATAGCCCTCTTCATGAGCACCTGAGCAAATCTACTTTGGTAGTATGCATAACTGCTAGTTCTCAAATTGTGTCAACTTCTTCTACTCCTTGTTCAATAAGTTTTCTAGTTTGTTCCACAATTTTGTCAACTACAACTTTAACTACACCAATTTTTGTTCTAGTTAGCTCTTCAGTTTTAAATATTCTAGTTTGTACATTACCTATTGGTACTTCATTTTTTGGAAGCACATCAATTTTGGATATAGTTGGTACTTCTTTCAATTTTCCTTTAGTTGGACCAATTCAAGTCTTTTCTACTAGTCCAACTACTTCTACTATTGTTTCCATTTCTAAGTCCAAGGAAGTAAGCATCGAAGTAAAACCAAAAACTCCTCTAAAACTTCTGCTTACTGGGAAAGCAATTGATGAAGACATAGACTTGGACAAAGAAATTGTTATTGCTAAGATAGATCTGGATAATGCCACAATAAATGAAATGATATTGGTTAGTTAGCTTTTAGAGCAAAAAGCAAGGCAGAAACAACTTAGAGATGAGAGAGACAGAGAATTTACAATAATTGAGAATGCCAAAAACATAATTACTGAGGCTATAGGTGTTGAAGTTGACTTATCTCAACACATTTTGTTACAGTTAGAAGAGGCTATGAATAAGTTCAATGAGGACACTTCTAGCCAAGAGAAGCTCATTGAAAAGGTAGAGAATAAATTTGACAATAAGGTGCTTGAGCACATTGCTCAGCACATTGCAATAAATCAGGTAGAATTATCTACAATTTTGAGCAACCTTCAACAATCCTTTACAAATGTAACATCACTTTTTGGTAAGATTTGTGATGTTATTGAGTACACCAAGGATATAAAGGAGAAATTGAATAAGATTGATGTGGACATGAAGGCTAGTGCTCAAAGGTTATAGCTTGACTTGAGTTCAAGCTGATCACATCACATGAAGGTGAATTTTTTGTTAGAAATGCAAGTATAATTACTCAGAGAGGAAGCTAGGATTAGGTCTACACTAATTGACATCCAAAATATGATCCTTCTAGTTATGGACCCAATGCAAAAACATATTGCATATTCAAAAACATTGGTTTAAGATAACAAATTTTCAGTAGTAGATCATATGATTAAACTTTTTGTAGAAGTTCAAGTGGTCCTCTCCACATACAAAATTTTGTAAGATAATTGGGATAAGACATTGGCTCTTATTCTCAAGGTACACTCCAAATTTTTGTCACATTTTGATGTTTCTATTTGAATATTTTGCATATCTCTTTGGCATTATTGTCAAAAAGGGGGAGTATGAGATAATAAGAATAGGGGGAGTAAAGTGATAGTAAGAGAATTGTGGAGAAATCAAGGGAGAAAATGAATTGATATATGTATAGATAAAACCTATGTATACATTATGCCATATGTATAGGGGAGATATGTAAAATATGTATATACAAATTTACAAAGATAAATTTTGAAAGATCAAAAATTAGAATGTCAGTGTACATAAATTTTGGCACATAAGTGTTTTTGTCACTAATGCCCAAGAGGGAGATTGTTTGCATTATATTATATTTGTCATTAGTGACAACACTTATTTGATTTTGAATGCTCATCGAGCTCATCACTTAGTCTATAGTTTATACTGAGCACTCAGTGGTTACCTTGTAAGTTTAGCAGTTAAGTAGTTCTCACTAAGTATTCCTGAAGCTACTGAGTGAATGGGCAATTCAACAGTGTATACTGAGCTTATAGTGTTCACCAAAAAAATAGTGGTTACTGAGCTTCACATTGTCTACTGAGTTATCAATTTTCATGATATGAAGTTAGTTTCTACTGAGTGATGGATGTGTAGTGTTTACCAAGTGACAGTAAGATAAACAAAGGATTTAGTATTTATCGAGTGATACTATATCTACCAAGTCTCCAATGGTTACTAACTTTCAAGCTATGTTGTGTGATTAGTATGGACTGAGCTTCTGAGCTTCTACTTACTATTTGGAAGGTTTCTAGGTCACCAAAATACTATGTTCATGTGTTATGAATGTTTATCTTTTCTCATGCATGTAGTAGATTAGAAGAATGAATGGTGAATGATTTATATGGTTAAGTGTTGAATTTATTTAAAGTTTTTGAGGTTACTGATTCACCCCTCCCCTCTCAGTAACCTAGCTAGTCTTGATTATTTCCAATAGATGGACTGCCTAACCTAATTGCACTCCTTATAATTTTTTCCTAATTATTTATTTTTGTATCCATCATTTCTTTTTCTTTTCTAGCATATCTCTCTCTCTTTTTAATTATGGAGTAGTCGATGTTTCTCCCTTTTTGTATCGTCCATCTTTTCTTTTTGTCTATGCCTATATTCTCTTTGATGTTCTCCTTTATATTGTCTTCTCTCATCTTCAGACTAACAATTCATACATCTTGGGGGCATAGCTGAAAACTGAGAAGTAAACCACTATTTATACTATGTGTGTTTACTTTGATTGTTCAATCAATTTAGATAAAAAAAAAAGACAACACAATTTTACGTAAGAAAAATATAATTTTTATGTATTTTCGAAAAGAATCGATTGTCTTAATATACATAACATTAAAAACTATCAATGAGAATATTTATTGTATTTATTCACTTACATATGAATTCTCATTTTTTTTCCATTGTAAGTTTTTTCTTTAGATGATATAAGAGAATTTTTTTTCCCTTATTCTAAATTGAATACTATCTTGAAAATAAAAAATAATTTTTTTTATTGAAAAACATATTTTCTTTTTTAATACAATACATTTAATAAAAATATTAGGATTCCATATAACAATTTTAATTTGTACTACACATGAATATTTAATTTTAACAAATAACAAATCTAGCATTATCACTTGAAAAAGTAAATTATCAAATTACATCATTACATTTTAGAATTTAATACATTCTAAACAAACAAATACCAGGACTCCATTTTGAAATTAGAAATTGCATTACACATAGAAATATAAATTACATATTTGGACTATGCACAAAGTGTATATTGGCATATGAAACTAACTGTGTAGACATTTGTTTTTATCTATATAGAATAATGTCATGTAAAGGCACCAACAACTTCTCTTCATATGTTCTTGTTAGGACCCAAGTGGTATTTGAGCTTCACATTCACAAAGTTAATAATATTTTTTACACTTCTAATAGTATCGACGACATCTGAACTTTGTGACTAAAAATCACAAATCTTTATTTTTTTCTGAATCATATTGTCAATGTCCTCTTTTTGTAATATATTTTGCATTGACTCAAAAAATTGTTGAATGATTTGATCAGCAGAACACAATACAGAAGAACTATCAAATGAATTACAAAGCAAATCTTCGATAAAATTTTGTATCCCTGTCATGGATATATCTGGCAAATTTTTTTATTGTGTGCAATTTTTTATGACAATTCACGAGTGTTGATCTTCTCAAATTGCAAGCCTTAAACAATTCTTGGAGTGAGGCTTTGCTATGACTAAGACCAATTGAGACCAACTAATCAACATGCATTTCTTTCACCTTTCTTACAATTGGAATATCTTCTTTTAAGAAATCAAGCTCCCCAAATATTGATTCATCAATTTCTCATGCCATAATTACCTTGTCAAGAATAGTTTTATACTGTTTTATTGCCTTTCAAATCACATGAATACCTAAGAATTCCAAATCATCCCTCCATTCTGAAAATGTAGTCTGTATTCCATCTTCACTGTTCTTATCTAAAATAGATATAGAGTCTTTGGCCGGCAATAAAGAACATTGTACATGTTCATATGATTGAACAAGGGGTGAATTGCATGTATTTACAACATTTTGTGGAGAATCAACATGATAAATTTCATCTTTCTTCAGACCATCAAATGCCACATCACTAATCTTCACTTCAATAGGAGATGAACTACCATGAACCCCATCTATCTTGTCATCATTGATAATATAATCATAATTTACATTAAGATTTTTATTTTTAATGATAGTTTGGTTCAATGTGACATCTGTTGGATACAATTGTTAATTGTGTATTGTCTTTGATGTTACAAAAATGTCATATCAGTCATTAGATAGAGTCTACCTAGCTCAGATGACCAGCAAAGCAATTTATAGTGTCTACCAAATGTTCCTGAACATTACACAGTAAAGTCAGTTCTTACCGAGCTCACTCGAGCATCAAAGGATTGTGTAGCAGAAAGTTAGTGTTAATCGAGCTTCAAAGGTTAACGAAGAAAAGTTAATATCTACCAAGCTCACTCAAGCATCAAAGGATTTTGTAGCAGAAAGTTAGTGTTAACTGAGCTCCCAAGGTTAACGAAGAAAAGTTAATGTCTATCGAGCTCACTCGATCATCAAAGGAAATGTGGCAGAAAGTTAGCTTCTACCGACCTCACAAGGTCAGCAAAGGAAGGTCAGTGCTAATCGAGTTCACTCAGTCTCCAAAGGATTTTTGCAGGGTTTGCAATGTTTACCAAGCTTCACTTGGTTAACACTAGAAAACCATTCTAGAGCAGTGGTTACCAAACTGGGTCGGCCAGCGAAGGATTTTATTGTTTTGATATTAAGTTCAATTGTTTCGTACAATAAATGTAGCTGACTGATGTAATGATTTTTTTAGTTGTTGTAACTTATATTTGAGTCAACTTGATAATCTGAAAGGTATATAAAGATGTTCAAGTTGTGAATTCAAGTGTGAGAGCAAATATATGGATGAGGATGGAATATGTGAATATTGAGCAAATTTTGATGAAGGATTAGATATCCTAAAGGAGCTGCAAAGTTGTATTCGATCAGTAAGGATCTAGTAAAGCATAACAAAGATCTGTAATCAGCAAAAGATAAGTTGCATATCATTCAGGTCACTTCATTGTTGCTTTCTAATCATTGTAATAGTGAATCCAAAATCTCTTTATAAAGTTGGTTTAACAACCATTTTGTAAATCCTCTAACAAGGTGACAGTTCAGTTGAAGTGTTCTAAAGATCTCTAACTAGGCCACTCCTAATAGGGTGATTAAATCCTCTAACAAGGTCACACCTAACAATGTGTATTTATAACCTTTAACAGGGTTGGCTCCTAACAGGGCTCACTTCAAAAGAGTGAAAAATTGGTGACTAGTTACTTGGTGGTTTTTCTCATATTGGGTTTCCACGTTAAATCTGGTGTCACTTGTGTTCATGTTATTTCTTTTATTCATACATGTTAATCACTTTGAATGCTTAATAAGTTAACAACACATCTACAAGGTTTCAACATTTATCTATGTGGCTACCTAGTATCAATAGTGATTAAATATTAAGACATCTCAAGGATCTATGGTTTTATTTTTGTGGTAACTGATTTACCCCTCCCCTCTCAGTTACTTCATCTATATTTCCAACAACATCATCTCTCACTAAATCCATTACATCTATGAAATTTTTGACATGATATTCAAATGTGTGATATACTGAGTGCATTGGAAGTATTGTAAATGGCTTTTGGAGCCACTTTATTGACATAAACATTACATCCATTGTTTGACTCTTAATCAAAGTTTCTTCTTGTGAGTACCAATCTATCAGATCAATTGGGAGACTAGAAATATTATTTGTTTCATATAATGGATGCAACTGATTCCCATCTTCATTTATGTATTCTAGAATGTTATGAATTTTTCAAGATTGCATGACCTCCATTGAAAATCTACAATAGTCCCTTTTTTAATTTATTTTTCATTTACACAATTTTCCCAGTGGTCCTCTAAAGCAGCTTGGTGTTTGTAACTTCCATTTATAATTTGAGATATCCTTCCGATTGGGTCAAAGTTATGTCGCACATCCCCAATGGTATTTATTCAAAGATGAGCCACATCTATTTCTACACTTTTTGCTACATCAAAATCAGCACACAAATACTTACCAATAGTTATTGGAAACTTAAAGAAATCTAAGCATCGATCCCCAAAACTTCAAAAGCAACAACTTATCAGAAGGATAATGTGGAAACTTCCATGGATAAACATGGAAGCCAAAAACCCTTACATAGGTGAATGTTCAAAATTGGATATACCAATTTCCATATTTTGCAATTTCATCAGCAACCTCATTCGATATTCTTCTCTCCACTTCAGCATGAAGTTTTTTTACAATATTGAAAGTGAAACCATCATTCAGTCTACAAAAATGCTTTTCACTTTTGATCATTTCTAATTGAGGAAAACAATTGTAAACTTCTGGCTAGACCTCCTTGAACCTATCATTCTTATTTAGTACCAGAAATATATTCTACACAGTGAGAAAATATACCAAATATGACAACATATAGAATTTTTTTCTATTAAGAACATCAATTAATTGTTCATGCAAGTGTTGGAAATGAGAATGGAGTAATTGAGAGGGGGAGGGGATGAATCAGTTACCACAAAAACATTTCACAGTCCCTTAGATGTCTAAAATCTTGATCTTAGTTACAGATTACTGAAACTTGATAATGCAGCAAATACTAATAATTATTAAGAACTGATAACCAAAACAATTCAGCAATCATGAACACTAGTGACACTAGATTTAACGTGGAAACCCAATATGGGAAAAACCACCAATGTAACTAGTTACTATTTTTCACTCTTATGAAGTGAGCCCTATTAGGAGCCAATCCTGTTAAAGTTTACAAAACAAACTGTTAGGTGTGACCCTGTTAGAGGATTTAATCACCCTGTTAGGAGTGGCCTTGCTAGAGGTCTTTAGAACAATTCAACTGAACTGTCACCTTGTTAGAGGATTTACAATAAGGCTGTTAAACCCACTCTATTAAGAGATTTGAAATCACAGCTACAATTGTTAGAAAGTAACAATGAATGATTCGAATATAATGCAACTTATCTTTGCTGATATAGATCTCTGTTCTGCTTCACTAGATCCTCTCTGATCACATAAAAGCTTTGTAGCTCCACAAGGATATCTGATCCTTAAAAAATTTGCTTGCACCTTCACAATTCACACATACATCTTATCCACACATGCACACTTGAATTCGCAACTTGATCCTTCATATATACCTTTCTGATTATCAAGTCGGCCTTAAATACAAGTTAAAATTATTAATAATTATACCGCGAGTCGGCTATATTCATCACATAAATCAATTTTAGCCTTAATTCCACACTTTTCAAAATCCTTCGCTAACCAACCCAGCTCGGTAAACACTATACCATAATGATCTTTAGTGTTAACCAAGTGAGGCTTGGTAAGCACTGCGAATTGTGCAAAAATCCTTTGGACACCGAGTGAACTCGGTAAACACTGACTTTCCTTCACTTACCTTCCCAGCCCGGTAAACACTAACTTTTCTTTGCTTACCTTCCCAGCTCGGTAAACACTAACTTTTCTTCGCTTACCTTCCCAGCTCGATAAATACTCTATCACAGTTTCCTTCGATCACCGAGTGAGCTTGGTAAGTACTGAACTTCCTTCGTTAACCAAGTTAGCTCGATGGAAGCTATCTTTATAGTGTAATATATAGCAACGCTCGGTAGAATCTGTAAACTACTATGCTTACCTTCTAAGTTCAGTAGACTCTGTCTGATGACTGATATGAAATTTGTGTAACATCAAAGACAACACTCAATTAACCAATTGTATCCAACAACAAGTAATTGCTAATAATGGATGCCCAATAAATTTTTTTTTTGTTCCAAATTTTGTGGATGAAATAAAGCATCCATGTCTCAAAATGTGTTGAGTGAGGACATCCAAAAACCCTACTCAATAGAGTGATATAATCTTTACCCTCTTCTATAAAATCAACCTTGTGTTGTCCTCTGGCTAGCTTTTTAACATTGTTATTCTGTTGATGCATTAATTTATCATTCAAAAACCATCTTGCAATTGAATTAGATTGGTAATAGTAATCATTGGCTATTTTCATATCAACAAGATCATATTGATCATGATGTGGAACATTAAATGCTTCTCTTACAATTTTAGGTGTATTATCTATCAATGTTACACCATTTTTATTTTGACTTTCCTATCATCTGCATCATAATATTGTGCACATGTCAAAACCAATTCAATGGATTGAAGAGAAACTGGGAATGCAACAGCTTCAACCAATCCTAAAGTTATCAATCTCTACCAGAGAAGAGACATTCCCTCACCCCTTTTCATTCTATTTGAAAATCTCATAATATCAATGAACCTTGAATTTGTGTCTCCTATATCTTTGTAAGGTGAATTGAACTTAGATTTCCAAAGATTCCTTGTAAATTTGAACCTCATAGTGAACTAAATAATATTTGTAACTTGTAAATATTGTTATTTCAAAAAATAAGCAAACTAACCCAAAAGACAAATGAGTAATGTATTTAGATAGAAGAAAATAAAAATGTAGATGCAAATAAAATAAACATATTAATTTTATCAAAAAAAATTAATAGTATAAAGAAGTGCAATGAAAGTTTAAATCATGGAAATAGAAACAAAGACAATATAAAATAATTGCAATTGTGGTTATTTTTATCAGAGACATATTTTATGGTAGAAAGAAGTGTAATGGAAATTTAAATCATGGAATAAATTATCATAGCCAATAAAAATTGAATATATTATGTGAGACATAGCACACTTTACGATCCAAAGATATATGGATCTCCACATGAACAAAAGAATGACATATTCAAATCCACTATTTTAGTATCCATATTTTGTTAACCCAATCATGGGCTCAACGCAACTAGGAACGAGAATATGTTTGAAGAGTTTGAGTATGTGGGGTGAATATTTCAAATAATTTTTGGTGGCTCAAAGGAGATTCAAAACTATCTACAACAACACCTTACCACCAAAAATTTTTCTCGAACATGTCAACAATCAAATCCATTAAAATATTTTTAGGTAGACTAATAGTAGGAGGTGAAGGTTGAATACATTTAGAATATAATTCCTCTATAAGATGCTCCTGAGTCCATTCACCTATTACAAAATTGTTATATTCAATGATGAACCTAGGCCTCTATGCATTGGCAACATATCCTATTATGGTCACTAGGAACCATGCTCCTTCAAAATCATCTTCATCACAACACACTTCTACTTTCATCCCATAATGAAAATTCATGTTGTACAACTTAACCTTGAAAAACATTTTATAAAAAATTAATTTTCTTTCGTAAATATTTAAATCAAATTGCAATAGAAAAAAATACATATATTCAATGTTGGCAACTATATTCCTTATTAAAAAAAAAATTAATACCTATGATATCATAATAATAAAAAAATATAGGAACTAAAATGGATTTTTAATATCATGTGAAATCCTCCAATCATCAAACATGTACAAATATTTAATAGATCTACTAAAGTATCTTAATTCATGATATGTACTACTTTAGTGGTAATTCTTGTAGGTATTAGATTTAAATGGATTTTTGTAATGACCCATAACAATAGGCCACTGGATTGATCAAATGGTGGAGACTGAATGCTAAAGATGATATGGTGAAAGTGCAACTCCAACTAAAACTCCAAACCAACAATTAAGCACAAGTGAAAGGACTAAAATATCCTTCCCACAGTTGCAATAATTCAGGTGATCTTTCACACCCTAAAAATTGCGTAACAATTGAGAGTTTTTGTTCTCAATGCCCAATTGTGACTACTTGCAGAAACCCTAGGCTCCACAACACACATCATCAAAAATAAATAATAAATCTCGATGATAGGTAATGAACCCTCAATGCCTATTTATTTATTTCTTTCTCGATAGGTCTGCCTCCTTTTTATTTATTCATCGCTTCTTCTAGAAACCTCTAGAAGATTGATTTATTTAATGATTTTATAAAATATTACTTTATTGAGTTAATTAAATATAAAGTTATCTTGTAATATATTTTTATTGATAACTTTATAAATAATTTAACTCCTCCAAAAAATGGGGACATTACAGGTCCGCCCCTCCTAAAATTGCTTGGCCTCAAGCAATCTTAATGTTGGATGCTGCAAAATGACTTCTCCCTCCCAAGTAGCATCTTCAATAGGTAAATCTTTCCACTTAATCAGATACTCTCTGATTACTCTCCTACAAAGCTACTTCTCTCTACTATCCAGAATGGATTTTGGCACTAAGATTAGTTTCCCCTCATCATCCAAGGGAGGTAATACAACAGAAGGCATCACATTTTGACCCAATGCCTTTTTGAGTTGTGATACATGAAACACATTGTGCACTCTACTATCTGTGGGAAGCTCCAACTCATAAGCCACCTCACCAACTTGTTTGATGATCTTGAATGGTCCATAATAGTGTGGCTTGAGTTTCTCTGTACCACTCTTCTTGAGAGTGGACTGCTTATATGGCTGCAACATGAGGTAAACCATATCATTTACCTCAAAACTAGGCTCAATCCTCTTCTTGTCTACATACTATTTTTGCTGGTTCTAAGCTCTAGCAATGTTGTCTCTAAGAGTAGCAACTATATCCTTACTTTCTTGTAATAGTTCACCTGCACAGGGTACTCAACTATCTTCCAACAACAAATCTAAGAAACTAGGTGCCTCATAACCGTAAAGTGCCATGAAGGGTGTCATTTGTATAGTCATATGATATGTAGTATTGTAACAATACTCACAAAGATATATCCATTTGACCCAAGCTCGCTGTTGATCTGCCACATAATTCCTCAAATACCCTTCCATCCATTTGTTTACAATCTCTGTTTGACCATCAGTCTCTGGGTGATAACTAGTACTAGGTGTAAGCTTAGTGCCACACAACCAAAATATCTCCTTCCAAAAGTGACTCATGAAGCGGTTGTCCCTATCACTCACAATGCTCTGAGGAAAATCATGTAATCTAAAAATCTCCCTGAAGAAAACCTCTGCCACCTAAGTTGCTGAGTATGTAGTCGTGATAGGGAAGAAGTGAGAATATTTTGTTAGCCTATCCACCACCACATAGATGCAATCATTCCCCTAGGCCCTAAGCAAGCTCATAATAAAATCCATAGAGATGCACTCCCACTTCCTATCAAGAATAGGAAGTGGCTGTAGGAGCCCTACTGGATAAGTGTGATCTTGTTTATTCTATTGGCAAACATGACACTCTCGCACATACTACAAAACATCAGCCTTAAGTCCCTTCCAAGTGAACCGTTCATGTACTAATCTGTAAGTCTTGAAATACCTAGGATGGCCTGCTATAGGTGAATTATGGAATGCTCTCAAAATCAATTGCTTCACTTTTGATCCTGGGACTAAGTAAATCCTATTCTTGTAAATGATCAAATCATCTATGAGAGTGTATATGGTGTCGATTGCTGTCCCCTCCACTATAGAAGAGGCCCACATGTCTTTGGCATATTCTACTACAATCAAGTGTTGCCAATCCTCTGATATTTGAATCATAGAAGTGAGGTGTGGCCTATGGGATAAAGCATTTGCAACAATATTCTATGTCCCCTTAACATATGTGATATCAAAATCATATGCCTGTAACTTACTCACCCACTTCTACTAACAATCATTCAGGTCCCACTGTCCCAAAAAGTGCTTCAAACTATTATGTTCAGTTTTAATACAAAATTTGCTGCCCACAAGATACTGTCTAAACTTGGCCAAAGCATGCATGATGACCAACATCTCCTTATCATATATGCTGAATGATCTCTCAGCCCCTCTGAGTTTCCTACTCTCATAAGCTATAGGATGCTTTTCCTGCATGAGTACAACACCAACTCCCTCTCTAGAAGCATCACGTTGAAGCTCAAATGGCTTCGTGAAATCAGGCAATGCTAATACTAGGCATGTAGTCATTATTTCCTTGAACTGCATAAAACACTCCTGTGCCTCCCGAGTCCACATAAATGCCTCTTTCTTCAACAAATCTGTCATGGGTGCTGCATGTCATGAGTAGCCACTAACAAACCTACGATAGAATCCACATAGACCAAGGAACCCTCTTAACTGTGTAAGGTTCTCTAGTGGTGGCCAATCAACAATAACACAAATCTTTTTAGGATCCAGTCACACTCCTTCTGCACTAATGATGTGTCCAAGATACAACAATTTTATTATCCCCAAATCACATTTGGACTCCTTGGCATATAAGGACTCACTCTATAAAATGCTTAATACTGTCTCCAAGTGCTCTAAATGTTCCTGCCATGTCCTACTATAGATCAAAATATCATCAAAGAACACTAGCACAAATTTCCTCAACTGATGGTAGAAGACCTTGTTCATAGTGGACTGAAAAGTAGTAGGTGCATTAGTCAAACCAAAAGGCATGACTACAAACTCGAAATGCCCATAATGACATCTAAAAGCAGTTTTTCCAATATCTTTCTCTCAAACTCTAGTCTGGTGATAGCATGATCTCAAATCAATTTTTGTGAAATAACAAGCCCCATGCAATTCATCTATTAGCTCATTGATGCATGGGATGGGATACTTGTTCTTTATAGTTCTCTTATTCAACACCTTGTAATCAATACACATTCGTAGAGTACCATCCTTCTTTTTTACCAAAACAACAGAAGATGCAAAGGGTGACTTACTTGATCTGATGTGTCCCATTGCTAGCAACTCATTGATGGTCCTCTCGATCTCATCTTTGAGTCATTTTGGGTGCTGGTATGGTGTGATCATGACAGGCTTAGCACCTTCCTCCAACTCGATAATGTGCTCAATACCTCTATCTGGTGGCCTGCTTGGTGGAATCTCACTGAATACCTTCCCATACTTGATTCTCAATTTTTGAATATCTAGATGATATTCAGTCTTATGTTGCCCCTCCTGGGTAGGCATCGAAGTGCATATTGCCACCCACTCTATATTATTATGTTTGGCTAACCTCTCCAACCGCCTAAATGAGATAGTCCTAACATCACCATTATGGATAGCCTTCAGCACATGAGTCCTACCATCCACCATGAATCGTTTCTCCATATCCTCCAATCTCAGGGTAACCTCCTTCAAATAATGTAGCCATTGCATTCCAAGTACTATGTCCATGTCACCCATGTTGACCACATGATAGTCTGCCTTAAACTCATAGTTGTTCAGGCACAAAGGTAGATCTCGCACCATCCTATCACAACGAAGAGTATATCCATCAGCTACCTTAACTCTTAGTCCCTTGAACTCCTTAGTAATGAGTCCATGCCTCTCCACAAATCATGCATCAAAGAAATTATGCGTGGCACCTATATCCAACAGAGTAATAATATTTTGTCCTGCCAAGACTCCTCGAAATCCAAAAGATCCCTCTCTTTGAATACTAGATAGATGTGCCTCCTGTAAATGTATCTCTGGAGCCTCTTTTTCCTTAGCACTATCTACCTCTTGTTCACCCTTTGCCTCATCAGGATCCTCATCATGGTGCTCTGAGATGTCTGAATTTGAACCTTCGTAATAAGCCCACATCACCCAGTTAGCCTTCCCCTTAGGCTTCATAGGACAATCATGACCAAACTCATAAGGACCTTTGCAAAAGAAGCATAGCTTCTTCCTACGCAGGTCATTAAGTGTTTCCTTATCCCAAGGTGCAACTAGCTTGTCTTTTGAGTCACTAACCTTCTCTTTACCCTTGCTGAATTCCCCTTTATTATCTTTAAATGATGAAGAACTCTTTGAGCTAAACTGGTTTATTGGTTCCATACTGTGGGCTTTCGTCATGGCTTCCTATAATGTAAGAGGATCAAAGGCCTTTGCACACCCCTTGAGTGGTTTAGTTAATCCCTCTGTGAATAAAATGACTAGCCTCCTTTCTGAAATGTCAGGCACCATCACTGCAAGCTTCTGGAAGTCATTGATAAATTGTTCTAAGCCTCCTGACTATCTCAACTGGGCTAACTCCCGAAAATAAACTTTAGGATTTTTTTTATCAAACCTTTCTATCAATCTATCCACAAACTTCTGATAAGTGGTTACCTGATTGTGTTCCAATGTGATCATGCCATGTGTCCACCAATCATGTGCTGCCCCATCTAAGTGTAAAGCGGCATACTTGAGTGCTTCAAATTTTGTCATCATCTTCAATGATAGAAAAGTATCCACCTTATGAATCCAAGCATGAGAAGTAATTTTTTCACTACCATCAAATGTGGGTAATACCAACTTGTTGGTGACCTATTGCAACTCACTGTGTTTATCTACTTGATTCTGCCTGACAGCTCTATAGTTCAGGTACCTATCAAATGTCCATCCATCCTGTACATATTCTAGTAATGAACCCCACTCATTCCTCACTTGCTAGAGTTCATCTACAATATCTATTATCATAGCATCAGGTGTGCATGCTAGAGTTTCTTCTCTAAATGTAGGACATGTGGGTCTATCAGTTGTTCTAGACTATGTCCTATGTTGTGATCATGCTATGCTTCTATCATCCTGATCATTATTATGATTATTTCTCTTATTTTCCCCAATAAAATGTTGCATCATAACCATCATTGCCTGTGTACTTGCCTCTATTGACTGTAGAAGCCTCTCCTGTTGCTGTAAAGTCTCATCATCTCGCACACTTCTGGATGGGCTTTGAGACTATCTCTCATCCACATTCTTAGTTATGTTGGTTTTTTTGTAAACTAAATTAAATGGTGGCTGGGTAACCCTATCACACTGGCATGAAATAGCTCTAATACCACTCTAATGACCCGTACCAATAGGCCACTGGATTGATCAAAGGGTGGAGACTGAATGCTAAAGATGATATGGTGAAAGTGCAACTCCAACTAAAACTCCTAACCAGCAATTAAGCACAAGTGAAAGGACTTAAATATCCTTCCCACAGCTACAATAATTCAGGTGATCTTTCACACCCTCAAAATTGCATACCAATTGAGAGTTTTCATTCTTAATGGCCAATTGTGACTATTTGCAGAAACCCTAGGCTCCACAATGCACATCAGCAAAAGGAAATAATAAATCTCGATGATAGGCAATGAGCCCTCAATGCCTATTTATTTATTTATTTCTTGATAGGTCAGCCTCCTTTTTATTTATTCATTGCTTCTTCTAGCAACCTCTAGAAGATTGATTTATTTAATGATTTTATAAAATATCACTTTATTGAGTTAATTAATTATAATGTTATCTTGTAATATATTTTTATTGATAACTTTATAAATAATTTAACTCCTCCAAAAAATGGGGACATTACAATTTTTAATCAATTGGGGTTAGCATTAAATTTAATTTTGGTTTTGTGTTATTTTACTAGCAGACATGGTGGCCATATAGAAATAACTTCATTTTATGTTCTCTTGTAAAAGTATTTAAGAAAACTTACATACTCATTTCTAGATAGTACCCTTTTTTACTATTATTTTAACCTATTTGAATGTATGGTTAGCACTCAAAATGGATTTTTAATCAATTGGGATTAGTGTTAGTTTTAATTTTGGTTTTGTATTATCATTTATTTTGGTTTAATAGAAAACCTATTGTTCAATTATTTGAAAAAAATGAAATAGAATCTATGTGTTGATATCACATTAAAAATTAAATCAAACACTAATTTTATTACTGTATCATATCTAGAGTTACTAGAAAAATTTATGATGATACAATTTTCCTAAAAGTAAGTTTTGAACTTAATTTACTATATAACATTAGATTAATCATTTGGTTGACAATAATATTTATTTTTATTTTCTTAGTCTATCATATTTCTTTAATTTTTTTAGTTTATCATACCTAGATTTATTTTTTAATTATAGGTAGTCTTTAATTATATAATATGTATATAGTTTATTGAGGTTGATATATGCTCTTCTTAGAGTATATAGTTTATGTCGACTTTTTGAAAGTAAAAAATTTGAGATAGTTATGCTAAGAATAATTAGCTTGTTATTCTTTCATTATTTATCATCAAAACCAAAAGTATCAGTATCTTCATACCAATAATAAATTTTAGCCAAGGGTGTCATGAAAATGGAATAGTGCTCCATTAGGCTTCAAGAATGTCACAAGGAAAGAGAGCAATTATCTCTTCACAACATCTCTTGAGCAACACAAATTTCCTCGGAGGCCAGTGTCTACCTATTCATATTAGATAGACTTCACATTTGGTAGGAGGTGCACCCATTGCACAAGCATCATGATGACAAGACATAAACTATACATAATGAGGAAAATAATAGTAAGATATAGGAGAAAGATATGTGTAGCTTGTTTAGCCAATTACTTCTTCATATTTTGATTCTTTCAATGAACACATCAATTTTATTATTTCTCCACTGAATGTGTGGTTCATAAAGAACCCATTTGAAATGACACAAGGTAATGACATTCAATATGGTTATGAGTGTATACAATTATACAGGTTTTTATCTCTAGAAACATGACTCAATGCTATCTAGTAGCAAGCACCAGAGATCGTATAAAATGACTTGTGATTCTTTAATCTAATGCCAATGGAAGTGATTGTATATATTTTCCATTATTGAGATGGCTCCCTAATAAGTTATAAGTTTTAAATTGCTCATATCAATGGATGACATTTGGCTTGCAGTAGATCATGACAAATCTGGGTTGGTTGGTCTCAGTTATATGAGCTGGGAGGTAAATGGGGTGGGGGGAAGGGAGGTGTAGGAAGGGGGCTGAAACATGAGGTAATTGTCATGCCCAAAATACGGGGCAAAACACACATACAATTTTTTATTTTTTTTAAAAGAATAATAATTTAGTTTGCTAAGTTTGACAAGTTTAAAATAACTAAGACATAGGTACATCGCAAACAACAACATAGTTCTCCTAATAGTGTCCTAACATTACCATTCAAGTTTTAAAAATTAGTGAGTTGTTAGAATTAAACATTTCTAATAAAATAACGATGTAACTAAAATTAAATAATAAAACTAACAAATTATCTTAACTTAACTAAAACTAACTATCAACATAATGCTAATTAGCTAATATCTAAAACATTAAATTTCAAAGCATAAACTAATTAAATTTTAAAACTTCATTTAAAATACTTACTATCCCAAACTAAACAAAAACATAATAATTACTTTGAATTTAAAACTAACTACACTATCAAAACTCCCTAAAATTTAACTTAATATTACACTTAAAATTAATATTCACTTCACTTAATTAAAACTAAAACAACAACTAATTATAACTTTAATTACACTAATAAAAATCTAACATTAAACAATACAAATTCTTTAAAAAAAAAACTAACTAAGCAAAATCCAAATAATACTAAACTAAAACTAAATTCTAAATAAAATAAATTAATTAATTTAAACATTAATTACTAACACAAACAAACTTAATCTAACCACCCTACACCTACTAACACTTACCTATACTAAACACCCCTAACCCAACATGCAAACTAACTGACAGCTAAACACATACCCCAAGCCTATCTAGGCACTACCCAAGCATTATAAAAAGGATGGGACAAGCCATCCCATCATACCCAAGTGCTAACATGGCTGCTTAGGATAGGTACAGTCCCCTTGCCTGCATGGGAAATAAAGGTAAGTGAGAACAATTTTCTTTATTTTATTTGTTTAAACAAGAACTTTTTCATGCACTTGGCATTAATGCCCTCTAGAAATGCAGGTACTACTGACAAGGAGAACATTGGGCCACGTGGGAGAAAGGACTGGTTGCAAATTTAATCAAAAAGTCTTGCCCATGCCTAGACAAGGAGGGAATGATAAAGGAGTTTGCATTAATCATTTAGTTTGACTTTAAAACTTGCCTCCCTCCAACATCCTGTCACCCACTAACTCCCATTGAATGAAATTTAAAATATATTATATATTTTTTTGGTAAATAAGCCTGTGCCAAAGGGGATGGGAGTAAGAATTAAAGACTAAAAGTTTTATAGGAAGACTCTAGGATATTTTAGATATTAAGTGACATAAGCTTATTAACTTATGCAATTTTCTTGTTATTATTTACTTTTAATTTCTAATTTTAAACTTAAGAAGATTCCCAAGAATATTCTCTATTGCAAGGGGAAGAATTAATTTGTTTCCCATACAAAAACTAGAGAGAGTTTTTACTCTTTGGGAAATTTTTTTTTTCTCAGTGTTAAAATTGATAATGATAGAATTTTTCAAGGGTATATATATATATATAGTTAGATTAATCATAGAGTGTAATGGTTTGCTATCATAATAAAACAAGAGCAAATTTTTCTCCTAATAAGAATGAAGCCTAATCAAGTTTCCAACATAACAAAATTTTGTCGTAACATTTTTGAAAAGTGAATTTTTGCATAATCCAACCTCATCCTTTATCTCATTTTGATATTCATTCTTAAAATTGAAAAGAAAATATGAAAATCTCATGAGAAGCAATATTACTCAATCACTATTTTATTAACAACTTAGTCAGGAAAGAACCAAGAAGAAAACCTAGCGTCGTTGCCATTACAACAAAGATTTTAAATACAAATTACACAGGATTTCAATCCCAAAATTTCAACAATCAAATAAAATTTTCTTTATGGCCTTTAGCAAGGGAGCCATTTCATTTTCTTAAATACATCACTGAGGTCATGGAGGGAACAAAAACTGACTAGGTGACAAACAAACATAACAAGAAACTAAAGCAGACATTCATATCCATAATAGGTTTTCACAATAAGATTCAACATTGAATCAAAACTAGGTAAAGGTGGATTTTTCCAATAGGAGATGTCAGAAACAACACCAAAATAGGTTCCCAATCGAGGCTATAACTCAATAACTTCCATTCTTCCATTCTTACATGCCAAAACTCATACATGGTTTGTGCTAACAAGTAGGGGCCCATAACACCCTACCATCTCTCCCTCTTCTCATTATGAGAAGAGACTCTACATTGTTGGAGTCCAACTCAATACCTTTCCTGAAATTGGCCACTTCTGCCATATCCAAGGGTGAGTAATGCCAAAACACCCATACAAGAAAACTTCAAAATTCAAACAAAAACATGAAATAAAAGCATTCAAGAAAACATGGTTTCAATCCTTCCCAAGCATACCCAACATACATACAAGTATACCAATAAACAACACAATAGCATAATCATGAACCAAGCATGAAACATCATTAGAAACATGAACAACATGAACAAGGAGATGAAGAACTCCTACCTTCACAAAGAGGTTATGGTAAAATGATCAAATTGAGATGAGCTTTTGCTTCCTTGCCTTCAATCTTCCAAGACTTCCTTCTAAAAGTAGAGATTGGGTAACCACCAAAACTACTCCAAAAAGGGCCTCTAAATAAGATCCAAAATCAACCACCAAAAAGGGCAATAACTTCCCTCACTCACCTAAAAATCTAGAGGTTTCTAACTCAACCAAACCTAAGGTTAACCTCTAAGTGGAGTTGAGTTTATTCAACTCATGGTAACAACTTTCAATTTTCGTACTAAGGCAAAAATAGATTTTTTGAGTGACCATAAAAGTCAACAAAAGGGGCTAAGGGGGTGGAAAATGCCCCCAACTCATACCCATACCCCTTGGGTATTAAGATTTCATGATTTAAGGCCTTAGGAATTGATTTGGAACCAAACAAATGCTAAGAATATTTAGGACCATCTAACAACTCCAAAATGCAGATTAAGCACTAATCTAGATTAGGGGTGACTAAATTTGATTAAAAACAAATGAGCAAAAATGACACTGACTTAGTTTGTCTTAGGTCCAAAGGTTACATAGTTAACCCTAACTAGCATGCTGGAATGCATAAAAAAATCATGAGTGTCAAGTGACACTATAAAAATACTACTACGAAACGTAACATTTACTAAATTATAGAAAGATACATTCATACATCTCACAATACAATTAAGATATGAACAAAAAAGTTTCTACAAATGGCACATAGGGATCAATTTCATTCCTCCATTGGGTTTCTCAGCTAAATTATCCTGCACACTCATTGCGCACATCAGTAGCCCCATAAAATCACATGCACATATATTCAAAGCTTATTTTCATCATTACATAAATCAAAACATGAATCTCTCACAAAATTAACTGTTTAATTGATTTCTACTCACATTTAATCATCAAAAAATTACATAATCAATAAAACATAACTTATTCATTAATTTAGATTAAAATGCTAGATAAATCATCGTTAGGCATGCATATACCTAACATCATAAACATTTCCATTTAAGGAATACTGAACTATCACAACATTAAACTTAATCATCAGGATATCAAAATCAACACCCTTATCATCAGGTGAAAATGCCTTGTATCATCGTTAGTAAAATTTTAATGTTTAAACAATCAAGATAATGTAGTTTGTTCTTGAATTACTTAATTATTTAAAATATAAATTTATTAGGATCTCAATACTTATTAGGACCTCTAAACCATAAAACATTATTTCATATCCATTCTAATTACCTACAACAAATTTAACAAGGAAATTCATATTTAATAAGTATATGCAAGGAGGGACCTTACAGTAATGTTCTTTATAGATGTGAAGTTTTTCCAATCATAAGAGTAAATTAGGGGGCATATTAGCAAGTAAGAAGAAATGACGTCTCTATGATTTAATCAATCCATTTTTCTTTTTTATCCTAAAATAGATTCTAGACACAATAATCTAATAGTGCTGATCAGTCTATTCTACGAAGTAATCCTATAATCTTGACCTAATAGATTGTATTTGTGGAAATTAACTTAATTTCATCTAGATTTCAAGTTTTTTGATAGCATTTCACTTTTTTGGGCAACACTTGAAGTGCCTTTATTCTTTTTGTATGTAATTACCAATTGTTAACAGTTTCAGGATTAGTTGCATATTTAGATTGTTGTATTGAATATAGCTACAAAGTTAACAAACTAAAAAAAGCCATGAAGCACCTCCCTTTGCCAGACTTGAAAGACCGAAATACTTTCAATATTACCAATTAAGATTGCTAGAGTAGTTAACATAGTCCTAAGTTAGGCATTGCAAGTGTTAAAATACACTTGACATTGGATATTAGTCTTAGACATTCAAGTGACATTACATTTGGTATACATCATAAATTTTTGGATTGAGAGACTAAGAAAACTTTCTCAATAGCCATGTCATGTTTTGAAGACAGGGATTAAGTAGGGATATACTCCTCATTGAACAATATATAAGGTAAACTAAAAAAAAAATTACTTATGAGATTCTAAAAGGGGGTTTTTTGGATTTCAAGTTTTTCGATACCATTTCACTTTTTCGGGCAACACTTGAAGTGCCTTTATCCTTTTTGTATGTAACTACCAATTGTTTAGAGTTTTAGGATTAGTTGCAAATTTAGATTGTTGTATTGAATATAGCTACAAAGTTAACAAACTACAAAAAGCCATGAAGCACCTCCCTTTGTGAGACTTGAAAGATTCATGAAATACTTGCAATATTGCTAATTAAGATTGCTAGAGTAGTTAACATAGTTGTAAGTTAGGCATTGCAAGAATTAAAAAACACTTGACATTGGTGTCATGCCCAAAAAATAGGGACAAAAACACACATAATTTTAAAAAAAAACTAAAACCACTAAATTAAATAAATTTAAATCAGTTAAAACATAGATACATTGCAAAATAGACAACAAGTTTTGCTACCAACACTTTGACGTTCCATTGTAGGTTTAAAACCAATGTGTATGAATAGATCATTAAATCTGAGCATTCATTATTAAATTGATTAATTAAATTGAACAATCCAATTTTCAATTAATTAAAAGATTTGACACATTATCTCTTTGATTTACTTTTAAAAATAATTCGACATGAATCGTGATCCTATCACTACCCACTAACCTTAACAACTTAAATGACATAACAATTTTAATCATCTAACTCTAGGCTTTAATATAATTACATAATCAAATTTTAACTTTAATTCTAAAATAATTACATTCAAATCTATAATCTATCCTTTAAAAAAACTTTATCTAATAATAATGGTACTAAAATTAATAGAATTAAAAATAATAATTAGAATATTACCTTCCTAGCTTATAAAATAATTTACAACCAATAAATTACCAATGATTTTAGAACATTTAAATTAAACTAACAAAAAATTAATATCTAAAAGAAAAATTAATCATTACTAACCTATAAAACTACCTACCCTATACGACCTTAGTCAAACCCCTTACCATGTGACACATGTCACAAACTCCATTCCCCAAAGCATGGTCACCATCTAAGGCAACTCCCACACAACCCAATGAAAAAAGGACGTAGGCTTTGATAAAAAGGAGAGAAAAAGGTACACAAGTTTGAAGGGAAAGAGGAAATAAAGGTAAGGTAAGATTTAGATTGTTCAATGATTTTTGTTTAAATTGCAACTTGCACACATCCCTTCCATGGTGTTAGGTCTGATGCCTAGGTGACATAAAAAAAGTTTTTAAATTGCAAAGCTATTGTATTATCAATTTCCCTCCCAAATTTCAAAACAAGACATAAATGCTACCAAGTGAAGTGGTTTAGAGAGGTAAGTTAATGCAAAGTTAAGTGGGTGAGAACTTAGGATATTTAAGATTTTTTTTTAATTTTTTTTTCTAAATTTAAATAAATTTACACAAATGATTTTAAAAGGGTATTTTATAAGGAATATTATCTGTTATCAAAGGGACTTCCTTTATTATTTCTCATACAAAAGGCATAGAGTTTTTTGCTAAGTGTTATAATTTTCTTTGGAATACAAATATTGTTAAGTGTCCTATATTTTTTTTTTTTGCCATTTATTTTTTTACAAAGGGTATTTATATGTATTCTTTTTCTAATAGAATTTATACTCAAAATATCAAATTAACTAAAGACAATATTATGAATTTATTCCTAATGTTGATTCATAGTAATGCAAAAGTAGTTCTCATCCAACACGATTTCTCTTTAACATAAATTTGAACTTATAATTGCAAGATTTATTTCATCATATTATCAAATTTAGACTAACTCAAATGAATATGATTATGAGACATGCAAATGCCACAGTAAAATGAACATCATCACAACTAAATTTGAAGTAACAATATTCAAAAATATAAGATTGGCATAGGAAGAGTACAATAACATTTTATCACACTGCCGATACACTCATACAAACAACTGAAAAAATAAAAGACTCAATACAAGAATTTTCATGAATCTTTAAAAAAAAATATAAATCCACCTGATTCAAGGCTTCATCAGGAAAGAACTAGTAAGAAAACCTGACATCCTTGCCACTTCAACAATTAGTTTAAAAAAAAATTTTTACACAGGATTTCAATCTTGAACATAACTGAATTACAATAACAATTTGAATTTTCTTCTTGGCCCTTAATAAGGGATCCATTTCAAATTCTGCAAGGCAATCATGGAGATCATGGAGAGAATGATAACTGACCAGGTGACAAACAAACATATCATGAAGACAAAATCAGACATTCACTCCCATCCCAGTTTGCATAACAATTTCAACATTAAACCTAAGAAGGGAGAAGGTGGATTTTTTCAATAGGAGATGTCAGACACAACACCAAAATAGGGGCCCAATCGGGGCTATATAGTCAAGAACTTCTGTTCTTCCATTCTTACATTCCAAAACTCATACCTAGTTTGTTCTGATGGGTAGGGGCCCATAACACCCTACCCTCTCTCCCTCTTCTAGTCCTGAGAAGAGACTCTACACTATTGGAGTCCAACTAAAGACCTTCCCCTGTACATGGCCACTTCTACCCTATCTAAAGGTGAGTAATGCCAAAACAACCCATACAATTCCCTTCAAAATTCAAAGCAAAACAAAAAGGAAAGACATTCAAGAAAACTTTTTTCAATCCCTCCCATAACATACTTAACACACATACAATATACAAATGCAAACACAATAACTTAAGCATGAACAAAACATAAACAACATGAGATGAAGTAGTCCTACCTTCAAACTTGGGTTATGACAAATGAACAAGTTTGAAATGAGCAATCCCCTCCTTCTCCTTCTCCTTCAATCCTCAATTCCACTCTAAAACTAGGGGTTGGGTGAACACTCAAATCCTCTCAAAAAATGCCTCTAAATGAGATCAAAACTCAACTACCTCTAAAATGCAATAACTCCCCCCACTTGCCTAAAGTTCTAGAGGCTTCTAACTCAACTAAACCTAAGGCTAACCTTAAGGTGGAGTTAAAGTCATTCAACCCATGGTGAAATTATTCAATTTTCTCACTAAAGAAAAAATGGACTTTTTGAGTGACCAAAAAAGTAAACAAAAGGGGCTAAGGGGGTGGAAAATGTCCCTAACCCATACCCATACCCTTTGGGTACTTAGATTTCATGTTTTTAGGCCTTAAGGAATAATTAGGGACTTAACAAAAGCTTGAAATTTTTAGGACTAACTAAAAACCTTCTATAATGTAGATTACTCACTAATCAAAATTAGAGTAATTAACCTTGATTACTCGCTAATTAGAAAAAAGGTCACTAACCTAGTCTGACTTAGATCTTTAGATTACTTGGTTAACCCTAACTATCAAACAAGAATTCATATACAATTCACGAGTGTCAAGAGACACCATCAAAACATTGTTACGAAAACATTAACATTTATTGATTATAGAAAGATACACTCATACAACTCATGATGCAAATAAAATACAAACAACAGGGCTTTCACAAATGGTACATGGGGTTCAGTTTTGTTTCTCCATTAGGTTTATCGGCTAAGATGTCTTGCACACTCATTGCATATGCCAATAGCTCAAGAAAATCACATGCTTGTATGTATATAATGTATTAGGGAAATCACATAAATTAAAACATCCAATTTCAAATAAGAAATTGTTAATCTCGTTCTACTCATACACATAATCATTAAAATTGCATACTCAAAGTGCTAATTTTGCATTCACTTACTTCATCAGTATACATGTTCATAAAGCATTAAATGACGAAATCAAATATCTAAAAGTAAAAAATCACACAACATGAAATAATAATATGTTCAATGTATCCGATAGTATCTCAACATATCGAGTCATGAGTATAAAAATAATAAAATATCACTATGCTATGATTGGTCGGGGCAAGGCCTCACATCCTCCCCCACTAGGCATGAACTTCCTCTTGGAGTTCATAAAAAAGATAAGGGTACTGAGATCGCATCCATGTTACATCCTCCCATGAAGCCATGACCACATTGTAACAATCCCACTAGACCCTAACCTAGTCCAACTCTTGGCCTCGAAGAGCTAGGGTCCGTTAGGCAATAATATAGATAGGATCCAGTGCTAGCTGACGGTTTGACTCTACCTACAAAGCTTCCCAATCTATAATATGAGACTCATCATAAATGTATCCTCTAAGTACTAAAATGTGGAACACATCATGGATGTGTGATAGGCTAGGTGGCAAGGCTAAATGGTATGCAACTGGTCCTATCCTCTCTAGGATCTCAAATGGTCCAACAAACTAGGGTGCCAACTTAGAGCCCTTTCTAAATTGAATTAGACTCTTGTGCAATCATACCCTCAAGAAAACTCTATCTCTAACCTGATACTCTCGATCTATCCTCTTTGCATCTACATACTTCTTCTACCTATCCTGAGCCTCTCTCAAGCACTATATAATCAAGGTCACCTACTGCTCCATCTCCTTTACTAACTGAGGACCAATAGAGACTCAATCCTCGATCTTGTCCCAACTCAAGGGCATTATGCAAGGTCTTCCATACAAGGCCTCATAAGGCAGCATACCTATGGATGAATGATGCCCATTGTTATAGGAAAAATTGACAAGATGTAGGTATTCCTCCTATTTGACCTGATGATCCATCACATACATGCATAACATGTCCTCCAAAACCTGATTCACTCACTTTGTCTAAGGATGGTACGCTGTACTTAAATTGGACCTAGTGCCCAAAGCTACTTGCTACTCTCTCCAAAAGGATGAAGTGAACAAAGAATATCTATCAAAGATGATCTAATGGGGAACACCTAGAAGTTTGACAATGTCTCGCAAGAATACCTGAGCTATGTCTCATGCTATGTATGTAGTACGCACGGGTGAGAAATGGCCAACCTTGGTCAACATGTCAACTGTCACCAAAATAGCATCATGGTGACGAGATGACATGGGGAGACAAATAATAAAATCCATAGATATAGCATCCCACTTCCACTCTGCAATCTCATGTAGTTGAAGAAGCCCACCTGGATGATGATGCTCTGCCTTCACCCTCTGATACTCAAGGCATCTCATAACTATGCTAGCAATCTACACTCTCATGCCTAGCCAGTGATATAACTATCTCAGATCTGCATGCAACTTCTTAACACTAGGGTGCATTGCATAAGGTGCTTTATGAGCCTCAAGTATAATGAGCTCACGCAAAACCCCAATGCAAGGTACATACATACATCCTTTATGATGCAAAATTCCATTGAACTCCAAAGAATACTCTGAATACTTCCCTTCCAAGGGTCTCTAAGAATACACTATCTAACTAACTTTTGCATAAAGCTCATCTACTAGCAAGTGCTATAGGATCCACTCTCTCAAGTTAGTGCAAGTAGTCATAGATAAAATCTAATGGCACCTTCTACTTAAGGCATCAGCTCAACCACATTCTCCTTTCCCTTGATGTAATGAACATCAAAATCATACTCATAGAGAAACTCCATCCACCTTCTTTGCGTAGCATTAAAGTTTGGTTGAGTAAATATGTACTACAAGCTCTAGTGGTTGGAATGAAGCTCAAATCTATGACCTAGAAGGAAGTGTCGCCACCTCGCTAAAGCATGAACCACTACTGCAAGCTCTAGGTCATGAGTAGGGTAATTGAGTTCATGAGTCTTCAACTTCCTAGACTCAAAGGAAATAGGTCATCCATCCTACATAAGGACTACCCCTATACCATCTAAAGATGCATTGGTGCATGCCACAAAATCCATAGAAGGATCTAGTACTGCAAGAATTGGTGCCCTTGTGAGGGCTCTCTTGAGCTCTTGAAAAACTCTATCACACTTCTCTATCCATTCATACTTTTTCCCCTTCTTCTGAGGAGATGTGATAGGGTGTACCAATTTAGAGAATCCTGAAATAAAATGTCAGTAATATTCTGCTAGACCATAAAGCTCCTCACTTCAATGACAATAGTAGCTGCTGGCCAATCCATGATGGCCTTAATCTTCGATGGGTCTACTGAGATACCATCGCCTAATATGACATGACCCAAATAATGTATCTCAGGTCTATAAAACACACACTTTAACAAGATGTCAAACAAATGATTCTCTCTCAACTTCTGCAATACTTGCCTTAGGTGCTCTTCATGCTCTTTCTCATAACAAGAATAAATTAGAATGTCATCCAAGAAAACAACCACAAATTTATCCAAAAAGGTAAAAAATACGCCATTCATGAGGCTCATGAATATAGCTGGAGCATTCATGAGGCCAAATGGTACCAAGGTGAACTCCTAGTGACCATACCTTGTACAGAATGTAGTCTTGGGGATATCACTATCCACAATCCTCAATTGATGATAAAATAACTTTAGATCAATCTTTGAAAATACTTGGGCACCCTGCAATTAATCAAAGAGATCATCAATTCTAGGAAGAGGATATCAGTTCTTGATGGTCACTTTATTCAATTGTCGATAATCAATACACAACCTAAGTGACCCATCCTTCTTCTTTACCAAGATCATTGGTGCACCCCAAGGTGACACACAAGGTCAAATATGTCCCTTCTCTAAGAGTTCCTCCAACTGAGCCTTTAGTTCACTAAGCTCATGAGTAGTCATCCTTTATGGTGCTCTCAATACTAGCTCGGCTCCTGGCACAAGATCAATATAAAAATCCACTACTCTAGGTGGAGGCATGCCAGGAAGCTCTAAAGGAAACATATCTGCAAACTCCTACAAGATTGGAAAATCATCAAGGGATGGTTCTCCCCCTAAAAATTCCTCTCGGTCACTAACGGTGATAGTGAACAACTAACATCCCTTTCACATGCACTGTCTAAGATGCATAGCGAAAATCCTATGAAGGGATATGGGTCTCTTTACCTTGAAGATCACTCTAGAGATACCATCTTCATCCACACATTCCACCCTCTTCTGTCAACAATCCATCTTGGTGCTATGGGCATAAAGCCAATCCATGCCAAGGACAACATCATAAGAACCTAGAGAGGTAATGCATAGATTAGACATCGTGGACATGTCCCCAATCTGCATCTGGAAAAATTATGTATCATGGAACTAACTGACACTCTGGCTCCTGAGGCTAACTCTACTTCCCATTTGACATCCTATCTAACTACCACTAGCCCACAATGCTCCACTACATATGGAGATATAAAAGAGTCAGTAGCTCCAAAATCAAATAAAACTACAACCATACGACCCTGTATAATACTTGTAGCCTCGATAACTATGGCTTGATGCTTAACCTAGTAGTTGTCAATGACTGCAAAAACTCAATGGGATCTACCCATGTCTCCAATTGTCGGCTCTAAAAAAGCTCCTCTCTGGCCACTAGATAACTATCCCTGCAAACACTCTCTAGCTATATGACCCATCCCACCACAAGTGTAGCATGGTCCTTAGGTATAAGATCATGCACCCTATGATCTAGACTATTGTGGGCCTCCTGACCTACTAGATCCACTGTATCCACCCCTAGAAGACACCTGAGTCTTCACTGACTGTGACTGTGGGGCCTATACCTTTTGATCCTGCTTGGGATCTTGTGACTACCACTGCTTGGGCTTGGAGCCCTAATAACCTTGTGAGAGTTTCTGCTACTGCTGTGGCTTCTATTGCTGAGATTGTTGGCCCTTAGAGGACCTTGTTGTATTGTTCTGATTCCCCTTCCAAGGGGGTTTCTTCCTGGTAGAGTTTTGATTTTGAGACCGATCCCGTGAATCCTTTCTACCCTGAGTATCCTTGGCAACTAGTGTTATCTCAACTAATTTTCTAAAGGTGGTAGGGAAGGCCAAAATGATTGGAACCTGAAGTGAGAAATTCAGGCCCATGGCGAAGTGATACACTCACAATTTCTTGTTCTTCATGTATTCAACATAAGGAAGGAGCTCGAGAAACCTGCTCTCATATTGAGCTACTGTAAGACCCCTTTGATATAGAGAATGAAAGTTCCTCTATCTGCTTCTATTTGAAGTGCTCAGATAGGTACCTCTCTTGGAATCTCTCTAAGAATGACTCCCATGTGAGGGTATCCATCCTCACTCCTCCTATAGTCTCCTCCTCATGCCACCAATTAGAGGCATCTCCTCTCAGCTGATGGATTGCTAGATGTACCTTTAGATTACTCCCATAAGGACATAATCCAAAGCACCATTGTAGGCTCTACAGTAGGCCTCTGCTATTGTTCCCTTGGTGGAACTAGTAAAGAATGGTGGCCTAAGTCATATCAACTCCCTGATATCATCTTCTATATGTCTAGGAGGTCTATCGAGTGGTGGTCCTCTCTGATGTATCAACTCACCCTCATGCTCACCCTGTCCCTCTAACTACCTCGGTGGGGGACTCCTACTCCTCTCTCTACCTCCTCTAGGACCCTCTACTTCCACCATGGGAATCTACTACCCTAGCTATACTACAGGTAGTACCCTCTACTGAACTACACCAATCAATGTCTATAAGGCATCCAAAATGTCCTAGATTGAGTTTGGTGGTGGTGGTCCATCCTCCTATTCCACTCTACCACCTCTTTCCATATGATCTCTGCCTCATTGGTTGCTCTGAGTAATAGGAGGCATCCTACACAATTTAAAGTTTAGTTTAAGTTCAGAAGCATAATGGTTTTAGGTTCCTAGTTTTGAAACATGGGCTTTGATACAAAAATGTCATGCCCAAAAATCAGGGGCAAAAACACATGTAATTTAAAAAAAAAAAAAAAAACCCACTAAGTTAAATAACTTTAATTTAGTTAAAACATAGATACATTGCAAAATAAACAATAGGTTTTCCTACCAACACCTTGACGTTCCATTGTAGGTTTAAAACCAATGTGTATGAATAGATTGTTAAATCTGAGCATTCGTTATTAAATCGATTGATTAAATTGAACAATCCAATTTTCAATTAATTAAAAGATTTGACACATTAGCTCTTTGATTTACTTTTAAAAATAATTTAACATGAATCGTGATCCTATCACTACCCACTAACCTTAACTTAATAACTTAAATGACATAACAATTTTAATCATCTAACTCTAGGCTTTAATATAATTACATAAACAAATTTCAACTTTAATTCTAAAATAATTACATTCAAATCTATAATCTATCATAAAATTCAAATAATTACTTTTTGAGTGACCAAAAAAGTCAACAAAAGGGGCTAAGGGGGTGAAAAATGTCCCCAACCCATACCCATACCCTTTGGGTACTTAGATTTCATGTTTTTAGGTTGTAAGGAATAATTAGGGACCTAAGAAAAGTTATAATTTTTTAGGACTAACTAAAAAAATTCCATAATTTAGATTACTCACTAATCAATATTAGAGTAATTAACCTCGATTACTCACCGATTAGCAAAAAGGTCACTAACCTAGTCTGACTTAGATCTTTAGGTTACTCAGTTAACCCTAACTATCAAACTGGAATGCATATACAATTCATGAGTGTCAAGCAACACCATCAAAACACTATTATGAAAACATTAACATTTACTGATTATAGAAAGATACACTCATACAACTCATGATGCAAATAAAATACAAACAACGGGGTTTCCACAAATGGTACATGGGGTTTAGTTTCATTTCTCCATTAGGTTTCTCGGCTAAGATGTCCTGTGCACTCATTGCATATGTCAATAGCTCAAGAAAATCACATGCATATATGTATATAATGTATTAGAGAAATCACATAAATTAAAACATCCAATTTTAAATAATCAATTGTTAATATCATTCTACTCATATACTTAATCATTAAAATTGCATACTGAAAGTGCTAATTTTGCATTCACTTACTTCATCAGTATACATGTTCATATAGCATTAAATGCTAAAATCAAATATCTAAAAGTAAAACATCACACAACATGAAATAATAATATGTTCAATGTATTTGACAGTGTCTCGACATATCGAGTCATGAGTGTCAAAATAATAAAATATCACTATGCTATGATGGATCAGGGCAATGCCTCACAATTGGATATTAGTCTTAGACATTCAAGTGACATTAAATTTGGTATACATTGTAACTTTTTGGATTAAGAGGCTAGGAAAACTTTCTCAACAGCCATGTCATGTTTTGAAGATAGGGAGTAAGTAGGGATTTACTCCTTGTTGAACAATATATAAGGTAAATTGAAAAAATAATTCACTTGTGAGATTCTAAAAGGGGGTTTTCATACACCAAATCGATGATTTGGTGGTCATCTAGAAAACTACCTCTTCTCTTTACTTATTTATCTCTTTGTAAAGGATGGATGATAGGGATTTCATTTTGGCAAAGCTTTCAAAATTCATTGTATGTCTCCTTGCCAATACCACTCTTGTTGAGGATATCTTAACTAATTCTTTTTATGAAGAATGGAGCATTATCTAGGATTAATTACCATTTATAGGTTTATTAGGTTTAAGGTTATGATTCAATTTGGGTCAATTTTATAATATGAACTTCTATAATTCTATTATGTAAAAGACTAATTTTTGAATTTGACAAATAGGTCAAAACATTCAAATACAAGATATATTTCAAATACATAGAACGAAATATAACTAATAGAATACATACATAAAATATCAAATAATATCTCATAAAAAATAATATAACTCATAAACAATGGCATATATCTCATTGAAAAAACATAAAAATCATAAATAATTGCAGATATGTCATTAAAAAAATTTGAAATCATAAATAATCGTAGAGTTTTTCTATACATACTACATAATATATCTAATAGTATTTCAAATATAAGATATATATAAGCAAAGATGATAATGATATATATCTTATAGGATTTCATATTTCTAAATTTCAATTGAATTCTTGTTAACTAATAGATATTAAAAGAACACTAAATTATTTTTTGAATACATTAATATTTTAAAATCCTTATATTAAAAGAAAGATTACACTACAGATATTCAACTCGAACATAGATTTAAAATCAACATGATTAAAATCACAATTGAAAAAAATACAAATCTCCAACATGCTTTTAAATGAGGAGAAATATGAAATTGTAACCAACTCATGATTAGATTTGCAGGTAATAAATCGATATAGTTTCGAACACGTTTCTAAATGCAGTTCACCAATAGTTCCTAGTTTGACCTAGTTTGGAAAGGAGTAGAAGGAAATGAATATCCATAGACTAGAAAATGACGATTCAAATGAAACAAATGTTAAAAGAGAAATAAAATTTGAAGAGAATAATAGTAGTTAATGATTAACACAACAAAGATTCATGAATTCTATTATGGATTGGAAGAAAAAATTGTGTGAAAATAAAGAAATGTTGATCAACCTGAACGAAATCATGAAATAAAGATAGTGGTAATTATGATTATATTTTCAACATGGATTTTATATTTAAAAAATATAAGATCTAAAGCTTTCACTGAAAAAATTATATACAACAATCAAAATCAAGTGTATTATACATGTTCTAATTATTGTCATTTAATATAATATAAAAGGACTAGAAAGAAATGAAAATGCAAATCGAAAATGACCATTCAAATGAAACAAATATTTAAAGAGAAATAGAATGTGAAGAGCATAATAGCAGTTAAAAGATTCATGAATTCTATAATGGATTGGAAGAAAAAATTGTGTGGAATAAAGAAATGTTGGTCCACCTGAACAAAATTATAAAACAAAGATAATGTTAATTATTGATTATCATTTTCAATAGAAATTTCATATTAAAAATATATAGGAACTAAAAGTTTCACTAAAAAACATATACAATAATCAAAATCAAGAGTATTATACATGTTCTAATTATTTTCATATAATATATAATAATAAAAATCAAGCATATATCATAAAATATATACATATAGTAATAAAAATCAAGAGTATTATATATATATATATATGAGATCAAGATTCAAAACTACGAAACACTCATATATATTTCAATGCTGCTAAAAACCAAAACTTCGTACAATTATCAGGCAATACATTCATTTCAAGCATGCATTGGATTTGATATATTTATGAAGTCCTAAGAATTGCAAATAATTTTGAAATAATAACATATATAGAAGCAACTTGTGATGAAGAAGAGTACAAGTGTAGCAAGACAACTTTACAAAACCATTCAATAATGATCTATTTGATAAAGTCTACCGATGCAAACAACGTTTAGTGAAAATTATCTATTCTATGTGGGAGCAAAGGATAGGTATCTGCATCCTACAAACAATAGAGACATGTAAAAAATAAATGGGTTGGAGATCTAAAAAATAATTATATTTTTCAAATACAAACATAGTTAAGACTAAAAAATAATTGGATAATAGTTCTCCCTCTATGCCTAAGAAGGTTGAAGATGTGAAGGAACTGCTACCAAACATTCATCCACAAGTCATTTTGTTTATTGGTTTGAATGATAGTTCAAATCATTTTTTAGAAATTGACAAAGGTAAGATAAAGATGCAGCTTTAATCCAAGATTGAAAGAGAGTGGAAAGAAATCTTCCTAGTTTTAAAATTCCTCTACATAAAGGCAAGAATTTTGGTGCTCTAAAACAAATAGGTGCTCCAAATAATGGGTGCTCCATTTACTCACACAAAGGAAATAATTTTGAAATTGAAGTTATTGAAAGTAAACTTTAATTCTAAAATTGAAGGCATTCTAAAGAAACCTCACAAATAGAATACAAAATTACTTCCAAAATTCCTGCAATAGAGTGAAAAAATAAAATTGGAACCTGGTTTAGATGTATTGCAATAGGTTTCTCCTCCAATCTTGATTTTCTCCTCCTAGTCACTAGTCACATCCACTTTCCATACTAATCAAAAGCATGACATAGAACAAAAAAATAGTTTCAAAATAAAGTGAGAAATAAATATAAAAAATAAACTTAAAACACAGACAATGCAAACATGAAATGGGAATGCTCAAACACAGAGGAAGAATAAGCTTTTAACTACTATAAAATAAATTTTTTTTTTTGATTTCTCAAATGTAGAGGAAGATAAATTTGAACCTGGTCCACTTTCTTCCTTCCACCCAGCAGTGCCTTGGATGGCCTTCTTGCAAATGATATTTATTTCAAGCTATTTTTAGCCAAAACTTGTAACTGACCTAATATTGTGTTTGACAATTTCTGTTAACACCTATATTCTAGAACCAATATTTATCATGGAATGAAATAGAACCGTGAGTATTCAAGCTGTGATAGTTGACAATGCATCCTTATTAAGAAATCATGCATTCCTTACTTTTGTAGACAAACATTAGTTGTTTACACTTAATGTTATACATTAGGGAAATAGTGCATGAGTGCATGTGGATATATTTTGAGTGTTTATTAGATATAATCTATAACAAAATTAATTACACCCTTTAAGATTATCTAATTTTTTTTAAATCATGAAAATCATGAATTACACAGACTTTTCTATTGCACAGATTCGGGGTGGTCTCCTATGAGACTAAAGTAGCCTCTTGGCTAAATATGTGTAACATATAGGATAACATTAGTATATATTTAAAATAGCACACAAAATAAAGAAAACTAAACTTAAAATTTTATACAATAAGATAGTATATAGAGAGAGAGAGAGAAATTATTTAATAATATTATATAATTTAAATTCAAATATTTTTGTGATTAATTACCCTTCAAAAATAGAAGTTAAATTTTTTATTTAAAAATTAAAATAAAACTATACAAATCTCTTATAACAAAAACAAAAATAAATTTCTATATAAACATACACTTCACAAGTAAAAACATAGTCTATTGGTTTGAAAACTTATTTGTCATGGGGTGCATGATAAAATTTATTAAAAATTAATAAATTATTATTTTTAATTTTGTATTGTTTAATCTCATAATAAAAAAAATAATAAAATCATCCATTTTATGTCAGCCAAGCCATATTAATTAGTGTATCTCTAAGAATAAATGTAATATTTACATATAAAATTATTACTGATTAAATCTTACTTAAGTGTTCTCCATGGTTTTAATCACACTATTCAATAAATTTTTATAACTACACCATGCACCATCTCTACTTTTAATATCATTTGATGTATATCTAAGAATAAATGTAACATTTCCATTTTCCTTTTTTAAATTATTATGTGAGCTCACAGATAATGTAAAACTAAGAATAATATTTCCTCTCAACCTTTCTAAAATTTAGGATGATTTAAATCATAGTGCACAACAATTTTATGAGTACAACGTATCTCTATCTTTACTTTGAAACACATTCAATTTGTATATGTGAATATGTGTAACATATAGGATAACATTAATATATATTGAAAATAACACACAAAACAAAGAAAACTAAACTTAAAATTCTATACAATAAGAAATCATATATAGAGAAAGCAATTATTTAATAATATTATATAATTTAAATTCAAATATTTTTGTGATTAATTACCCTTCAAAAGTAGAAGTAAAATTTTATATTTAAAAATTAAAATAAAACTATATAAATCTCTTATAAGAAAAATGAAAAATAAATTTCTATACAAACTTACACTTCACAAGTAAAAACTTAGTCTGCTGGTTTGAAAACTTATCTATCATGGGGTTAATGATAAAATTTATTAAAAAATCAATAAATTGTTCTTTTTAATTTACATTGTTTAATTTCATAATAAACAAATTAATAAAATCATCTATTTTATGTCAAATCATTCGTATTGTCTATTGAATGGTTAAAAATCACATATGTATGGATGCCTACTAGTTACGTCATGTATGCATGAAATATGTTGCATTGTCCCTGTAGTGTTGAGGCATGACATGATGGAAACATGACATTTAGGCATGGCATCTCAACAAAATTTGAATGGCAATTGTTGGGTAATGAGGAGCCATTTTCAACCAATGGGAGCTTGCCACATGTCACTAGGTAGTTGACCCAAGGTAGTTGACTCAATTTAACAAGTTGAGAAATGGGGGAAAATTAAGCCACATTTTAGAGAAAAGGAGAAAATCAAGGCATGCAAGAGCTTGCCACAAGTTACCAGGTAGTTGACCCAGTTTGACAAGTTGAGAAAAGGGTGAAAATGAAATTCCAAAATTATTTAAATAGTAAAAGATTTCATGTGCATTCAAAAGAGATAAGGTTTAAATCATAAAATTGAAACATAATAACTTGAAAATAATTTCTAATCATGGAGAAGACATGTTAACCCATTATAATTCTACAACTTCAAATTAATGATGGATGGATGATTTTTACCCAAACCTAGTACTATCATATACTCTAGGAAAGATTTCTCTATGAATATTCAATTTTTGGAGTCAGAAAATGTGCAAGCCCAACTAATAAAAAGTTATTCCCAATTTTGTAAAACACTCTCAGGCAGATTTTCTTATTTTTTATCATGGAGTTTCATTTTCAGTTTCTAGGGAAACTATGAAGTGGTTTGTCTCTAGATTTGGTAGGGATGTTCCTGGCAAATATATTTTGCTGCTAAATTTGTTTAGTGGAGATTTTGGCAAGAGTTTGGAAGCATATTTTTCTTTTTACAAGAAGTTAATTTCTTTATAAGTTGATGATATTTTGATGAGTCTATTGAAGCACATGATGAAGATTTGATATGTAGATTAAGATTCAAGTGGACACCTATCATTTATAGATCAAGTCTAGGATTCTTCTCTTTTCTATGTATTTTTCCTTTCTCTCATGGTAGAGGGTTGGTTCTAATACATTGAGAGAGTCTCAAGCTATGATTCCACCATTCTTCATTATTTCTTTATGCATGAACAATCAATAATGAAGCCATAGTCATACATCTAGTCTTTTTTTTATTTATTGAATTATTATATGCATCTTGAGAGTATTTTCATTCTTAATGTTTTCTCTTGTATTTGAGTTTTGTAGTTCTCTATGTTATGTGCGAAGAGAACACATATCTCAGTAGCAACTTGTTTAGAGTTGTATGCCTTAGAGTGTTTTGTTGTTAACTCAATGAGTTAAGTAAACTCTTGACATATTTTGAGAGGGTTGTAGAACTTGTGGAATGGTTATGATGAGTAGAAGATTCATTGTGAAAGTTGATGTCTCATTTACGATGTAAATGGATAAATCACAAGTAACTTGATGCATGTTTTGACTTGAGTAATACCAATTGGTAGGGCACTAATCATAGTTGGGAGATTGCATACTTTTGTTTCTTCGTATCTGGGTTCATGCTGAAATATTTCAAATATCAAAATAACTTTTCCCTTTTATGTTGTAGAGCTAAAAGGAAGACCCCCACTTAGCTTGTTGTTTCATAGTTTTATGTTATTAGCTATTTCATACCCATTGTATTGCATGAGTAAAGAATAATCAATAATTAATATGCTTTGTTTAGATTAAGATCTATATTTTACCACTAGTGATATGGATGAATCTAAGGTCTGCCTATGTAGGTTTTGCAAATCCTAAAGGAAAAAAGTATGGTTTCCTTATAGTTGGCTGAGGTTCTATTCAAGTGCATTCATCATAGGAATTACCAATCCTTAGATGCATTTTATCTCAATTTTCTGGTTTCAAACACTATTAAATTAGGAGTCATCAAACATATATTTTGTTGTATGAATTTTCATACTCTAGGTTATAAATATAGAGCTTACTATTCGGGCTGATAAAACAACATAATTTAGCTTCACCAAAAAGGAGCATGGAAAAGTAATGCCGAATAAAATTGTTGGCTTCACCCACCCTCATTCATTGGTTGTGTGAGTAATCAGATGCATTCCACTATGCACATATATGAAATACTAGCTAGATTGACAAAAAAGAGAGAAAATATCACCACCCTAAGTGAACATTCCTCTATTGGGTTTTCTCTAGTCAACAACTATTCATTTCTATGGTACCTAATTCAAAATTTATGTCTTGTAATATTTTTAACTTCAAAATTTGTGGTGGATAAACCCATATAAAATCTTTTTACTTCAAAATTTGAATCAATTATTATAGATATTTTGTTGGAATGTTCAAAATGGGAAGAGTACTTCTAAGAGGTGGGGTGAATCAGAAGTAACACATTTTTTTGACCTTTACTAATCCTTTAAATCAAATAACTGAAAGTAAAGTGCATGCATGTAAATACATAAAATAACCATAAAGTAAACACATGCAAGAAAACACACATAACACCAAATTTGGTAACCTAGAAACCCTCCATGAATAAGAAGGTAAAACTAGGGTGGGGATGATACCAACAAAATCACTACAACAATAATTGTTTGACCACCTCTGATGGTTTTCCCTATTAAAGGCTTTACACTATGTCAATAGTGATGCTATTAGAGGATTTACAAAAACTTTACATGAAGTGTCACCCTATTAAAGGATTTACAATAGGCTGTTAAACCCACCTAATTCAATAGGATTTTCAATCACCTTCTCCAAAGGTTCTCCCACCTAGCTATTAATCTAACCTATCAATGTAGGATTTCCAACATCTAATAAAATAGCAAGAAAGTATTAGAAACCTTTGACCTGATTGCTTACAATCTTAAATTGCTGATTTTAGGCACTTGATCTGCTCCTTCTAGTCTTGATCCTCTGAGATTTGATATCCGATCGTGTCTCGTGTCCCATGTCCCTTGTACTATTCTAATCAACTAGATATGTAACTGTTGCTCTGTTCCTCTAAGTCTTTTCTTCTTTACTCTAAATTTTTCCTATAGTTTCCCCATACACTGTTCCATCCACACATGCAATGGGGTTATTGTTCACCTTTTAAAGATTGTGGAGACTTAGGGTTAGGTATGGATCTATGTTCCATATTGAATCTTAAGTTCTCACTTATTCCTTGCATTTTTCTCCTTAATTTCATTCCTTCTCCAATTTTCTAATTGGTTGTAAGTTGATTGCATAGGAAATAGAAAAGATTCGATCTTATCCTTGTTCACCTTTGAAATTCTTCTATGTTGGCTCCAAAAATGGTTTACATCTAAGTTTGTAAGGGCACAAACTCATATGCTAATTTTGTGCTACTTGACACATACTGGACTACTAGTGCTTGACACATGCTTGGTCTTGGATTGCTCAACACCTATTACATTTTGTCTTGCTTGGTACATGTATGATTTTGGCTCACTCAGCATATGAAGCATCTTGGTTTGCTTGGCATTAATTGTGACTCGACACCTATATATTACTCGACATCTATTGCTTACTCGACACCTATTAGAAATCTGACTTGGCACACACTATGACTCAAAATACATAGTGTACTCAGCTTCAATGTAGAAAGTGGTTAAGTATGTTGACACTCAAATGTCAAAACCATTCTAGGACCAACAATCTCCCCCTTTGACATGAGTGTCAAAAACACTTAACTAAAAATCACTAATCTATCCTTTTGAGTACCTTATCCAAAAAATTTCAAAATTTGTTCAAAATACCTTTTAAATCCCCCTGAGCTGATTATGCCTTGACATTCTTACAACCAAAATTCTATGTTGATGTGCCTGATACTCTTTGTCTTTGCCATGTTCTTGTGTTCTATATCTGATCTATCAGAGCTATGGAATTCTTGCATTTTGTATCAGATCTTATATGGAATTATGATTGCCAAAATTTTGTATCTCCCCCGTACTTTGTCTTATTATTGATCTCCCACTTTTGGCTATCTACAAACTTTCCTTTTTATTCTCAAAATGAATGAAAGAATGTAATCAAAATTTATAGTATTCCCCCCCTTAGTTATATCTTCATCAAAATATTATATCTCCCTTATATCTTTCCAAAATATATCTCCCCCTTTTTGACACTAATGTCAAAGGGTTCTAAGGAGTAATACCATATTTAGCCAAAAAGTTATTGTTTACCTCCATTATTGTTTTTAGAGTTGCATCCCAATCATCCAAAGCAATGTCAGGTGACTTGTGTTGGATGGCAGTCTCTGTAGCAAGATGTACAAGTCCATCCAATGTAGAAAGATTTGGATCTTTCTTTAAAATAATTTTAGCATAGACTTGTTCATTTTGGAGGACTTCCAAATGTGGGGTGATAGAGCATTGAATTTGTACAATTTAACCTTTATATTGGCTTCCTCTGCTATGAGTACAACTAACTCCCTTTGAGTGTGAAGTGATTGTGCAAAATGCTTCTCACTTTGAGCTGGATCCTTTGGCAGTTGCATGCTAGAAATTTTCAAATTTCTTTCCAAGCTCATTATTCTCTAACTTGTTTCATGTGTGAAGTTAGAAAAATCACACAACTTTCTATACAATGAGAAAATGTTTTCAAGTACAAATTTGACCTTGTCTATTTTCTTGGCTAACTCAACCTATTCAAGTGCTATACTACTTCATATCTTCTCATTTACTTTCCCTTGAATTTTTCTTTCTAACCATTCCATGAGTTTAGCATTAGTATCTTGGTCTTCATTGGTCACTTGGTTAATTATATCTAATAGTTGCTCTATCATGGATTTTGCTTCATCTAGTGACTACAAGCTAAAGGCATCCATAAAGATGTCTTTAATCTCATGTAGTGCTTGCTTGTGTTTGAACTCTTTCCTAAGTATTTCTTGCCTCATCCTTCTGTTTAATGCATTTTTCATTTCATTGATTTTCCCAATTGTGATGGTCTTGGAGTCATAGGAAGGTATTACAATATCTTCATCTAATTTTGGGTCTCCACAGTGAAGTAACCTTGCCACTATGGTTGAACTCAAGCCTGGAGTTGAGAATTGTAAAGGAATGACTTCAGTGCTTAGCTTCTGAAGGGTTTTTGTAGGAGTGCCAGTCTTTGGTAGTTCTACCAATTTCTATATGGTGGCCTACTCCTTTTCTTTTAATGTATCCTCCTTCTCATCTGATTTCCCTTCTTCTATGCTTGGCTTCTATGTGTTGTCACCTGCTACTGGAGGTGGTGGAAGCATCAAGATTCTAGTCCTAGTAGCTGTGTAAGTGAAAGGTGGTTCTTGTGGTTTCAGCTTTTCTCTTTGTGGTGCTGCTATTGCCTTCTATAGTTCATCTACACTCACTAATACAGGGCTTGTGCATAACTATGCCTGTAAAGTGGATTGGTGAAGGTTCTTAAAGAGATCCTCTACAGTTAGGGGATTGATGTTCTAAGCTGAATTATTAGGAACATCCTTAATAATTATTATGTTTATAGGTGTAATGGTTGTATGAGGTGGCATTTGTGTGTCTTGCACACTCTGTTCTTCTTCTTGCATTTGTTTAGCTATTGCCATATCTTCTTTTTGTGTTTCTTCCTCCTCACCTTTTTCTTTATCCTTCTCATCTTTCTTATCTTCCTCCTCTTTCTTCTTTTCTTCAACTACTTTTGTTGTTTCTTCCTTCTCTTCCTCTCCTTTCTTCTCTTCTATTCTCTTTTCCTCTATCCTTTCCTTGGCATTGGTTTCTACCTTATTTGTTTCCTCTACCATGTCATTAGTTATCTTATAAATTGTGTGGATTTATTTACTACATCCTCAATCTTGTTTTGAAGGATTCTGAAAGCTCTATACTTAGGTGCAAATTTTCCACCATGTTTCTTGTTAGCCTTCTTTATTTGACCTTTTGTCATATCAAGCTTTACTTGAGCTAGGGTGGATTCTTTGATCTCCCTTTCCATTTTCAGACAATAATGCCATTTATTCTCAACTATCTCATATAGTTCCTTGGGCATGGTATTGTCAAGTTCTAGAGGTGTGTTTTTGAATTCTACCATCATGGCATACACAGATTACTCTACTTTATTTTTCTCTTCTCTACTAAGATTATTGAAATCAAGAGTCTTTAAATCATTTAAATCTGCATTCCTAATCTTTTCACAAAGTTTATCAATTGTAGACTTTGGAGGATGACTTACCACTCTAAATTGGTTGTCTTCCTCTGACTCTATTCTCTCTTCATCATTAGTATCTAGCTATGCCACATACTTTCTTCTTTTCTTTGGCTCTTCAGTAGACTATTTACTAGCCTTCTTCTTGTCTTTTGATTGTTCCTTAGTCTTTTGTGTAGATGCCCTTGTAGTAGCCCTTGTTGCTGGAGTTGGCTTAATGACCTTCTTGGGTTTGGGCTGAGTTGGAGGCTGAGTTTTTGGCTTTTTTCTTCTTTTTCTTGGTAGGTGTAGGTTCTTCCTTGGCTTCTTCTTGCTCAACACCTTCCTCCTTGTCTTCTCCTAAGCCCTGGGTCAACTCTATTGGATCTCACCCTTGCTTTTCTTCTTCCTCACTTTCTCCTTCTTCTTCTTCTTCTTCTTCTTCACCACCTATTTCTCCTTCAATGCTTGCTCCAAATTTCTTTTTTATCTTCTTTACTAATTTATCTTGCTTTTTGATAATAGTGGCTGTCTTTAATTCAATCTCAACTTTGGATTTGACAACATTATATGTTCCAAAGTGAGGAGCCTTCTTGTCTATCTCTTCTACAAGAAATGTTGTGATTACTATTGAGGCTTCATCTATATCAAGTTCATATCCAAATGGCCTTAGCCATATTACTCTTGGTATTGCTATTTGGATGTAGGTGTTATCAATGTCAACTAAGAAGCATATGTCATTTATGTGCTTTTCCACTAGGGAAACTGGTATTCTAACCCTTTGCTTCATGTATTTCTTAAAATCTTCAAAGTAACTTGTCATTTGTGCCTCAAAATTGTCACCCATCTGATCAATGAACTCATTGATTTGTGTAATTATAGTTTTGTTAGGGTTCCAATTCACCTTTCCAATAGAAGGAAACTCTTCCATAACATAAAAGAATATACACATAAGAAATGAACCAAATTTGCATTGAGCACCTTTCGACCTCCTTATTGCTCCTAGGTTTTTAGTTATTTGTTGCAACATAAGTTTTGACAAATCATATGTGTGATCTTTCTTCACCAGTTTGTAGGCTACATCAATAGCTGTGTATGGCACACTATTTAATCTGCTAGATTGATAAAATTTGTGGGATATTATTCTCATAGAAAAATCTAGAAGAGGATCAATGATAGTGTCAATAGTCATACCCCTTTTATTCCATTTGGCACATGTATTCCTTTCAATGATTTCTTTGGAATCACTGCACAGGGTCTAAGGCTGATCTACGGTTGGGAAACTCGTAACCCTATGCACTATCCTTTTTGTGATCTTTACTAGTCCTATTTCCAGCCATAAATATCCATTGTGAATTCTACTCAAAACAATCCATATCCATTTAGTTTTGAATCTTCTAGGGTAAACTAGGGCATTGGTCAAACCCTTTTTCTCAACTATTTGGAATTTCTCCTTTATAATTTTGTTTTTTCATAGTCTGTCATAAGCTTGGAATATCTCTAGATCACATATGGCACCAATTTTGTAGTTATAACACTTTCTCACATCTTTCACCATGACAACTTTTGGTGGGATAATGGATAATGCACTAGCTGGGTTGTTTCTATAGGCAACTTCTAGGATTGGCCTAAATTCAAGTTGCTTCACCTCATTACTCACTAATTGAACCTCATGACCTTCCTTTCCTTTGGGGTTTCTTGAACTTGAAGCCATTATACACAATTATAACTCTGCATAGCTCAGCACTTGATAAATACCTTAGATTGTTGAAATGTAGCTGAATCACTGTTGAGATCGATGCAAATGGCTTCAAAGTTTCTATATGATCACTCTTTATCTTTTCTCATCTTTTCTCTACATTTGAATAGTGTGCAAATGATCAAAATTTGGCCTTACACTTGTCAAAACCTACCATTAAATGCTTCATGCATCTCGCTGTAAACTCGACACTTGAAGGATTCAACATGACTCAGCTCCCATTGTATTTTGTTTACTTGGCATCCACTAAATGTCTACTTCACTCAACTTCTATCGACATCTCTTAACTTGGCATCCACCATCAACTCAATTGCTACTAGGAACTTGGCTTCCATTGGAGCTTTACTCGGCATTCAAGGGTAACTTGGCAGTTTCTTCAAAATTTTGACATGGAATCTTTTCTAATGTAGATTTCTCCTTTGCAGTATTTCTTTGTTCTTTGGGAATGATGTAGGATACAACTTTGCATACCAGTCCTATACATCTATTCTTGCTTAGTTGGATGTGATGTGATCACTTGACCTTTTGGGTGAAGTGATCCCTCCATTTGATGTGTTGCACTCATCTTTCTTCTTCCAAGTCTTGTTAATTTGCTCTCTTATTTGTTCAACATCAACCTTCTCTTTTCCTTTGTTGACTTCTAACTTGGGTTCTTTTGACTTTGTTGGGTAGTTCCTACTAATATGACCAGTCTTCAAGCAACTAAAACATGTAGTTTGACTTAACCATCTGCTATAATTCCCTCTAAAATGTGTCCTTATACAATTTTTAGGAACCTGTCCATACTCTTGACAATAGTGATAGCTATACCTAGTGTTGTAATCCCAGTTGTAGTGATGACCATGGTTGTTTCCTCTTGTAGGTTGATTAGATGTCCACATAGGCTTTGATCTACATTCAAATGCTCTATGTTGATACTTTTTGCAATTGTAGCAGTGACCTTCAAATCTTGGTGTCCTCGTGGTCTTGATTCTACATTCATGTGCTTGATGCCCTTGTTTCTTACACTTGTGACAAAAGCTTGCATTGGTAGGCTTATCATGCTGATGACCATTCTTGCTCCTGCACACATTAGAGGTATGTCCCTTTTTACCATAGAAATGACAAGTAGATTTAGTGTTCTTACCTTTGTTACTCCTTTCTTTTGTAGTCTTGGATGATTCTCCTTGTTCAGTGCTAGTGTAACCAAGTCCTAAAGTATCATTACTAGCCCTTGGTGATTTTAGTAGTTGCTCAAAGTACTTGACAACCTCAATGGGTTTATTGAAGCTTTATGCTATCTCCTTCTCTCTTTTCAATTCATTTTGCAGTTGATCATTTTGTATCTTCAATGTACTAATCTCAATGTCTTTCATGTTTAGCTCATGATGAGCATTCATCATCTGGCTTAAGGTCTCCAGTTGCATGTTTGAGATCCTTTCAAACTCAATTTTATTCTCCTCCAATCTATTGGTAAGATTTCTCTTGTCATCTTCTATCATGGCCTTGTCTTCAATGGCTCTCTTCTTTTGTTCAGTTACTTCACAAAGCATTATGGCTTGTGATTCTTGTTCAAGCTTGAGTATTCTGATTTCTTTAGCTTGTGCTCTATTTTTCTCCATCAGTTATGCTATTGCTGCATCAAATTCCTTGGAATCTCCATTTGAAAATACTTGTGTGGTATCAATCTCCTTGTAGTGTATGCCATTTTCAGCTATGGCTATTACCTTCCTTCTTTTTAAGGACTTTCTCAATTCTTCTCTGGCTTCTTCCAATTTGTGTAGAGAGAGGTGCACATCAATCACCTAATTATCTATGATCTTCCCAATTTTGAAGACTTCCATCTTCAGACATTTTCTCTAAGTTGTTATGCTTCGCCTTGTGAGAACCAGAGCCCTGATACCAAATTTTGACTCTGATTTGAAATTTCAATCTAATTATTCCATTTTTTTTGCAAAATAGAAGGAATTATTTTTCTCAAAATATCAAATAAGAAAATATTGTGCTTGACAAGATATCAAATACCCATATGCAATTTCTAGATGGCAAACTCAAGTGAACTTGCATTGGTTCCTAATGTACTTGAAATTGTAACTAGTTTAGCTAAATGGTTTTATTGTAAGGAACCAAAAAAGTGGTCCAAACCACCAAAAAATAATGTCTAAATAAATTTTCATCACCATCATAATCTTAGCCTCCATCAAAGCTATACTTCTTTCCAAGAAGAATTAATTGAAGCTAGTCATATCTAGCTAAGACTCTAGCGAAAACTCACAGAATATTTGCATAAACACCCTTGAATGGAGACTTTGCACCTTTCTTCTTCAAAATCTATTGAAAAGCATACAAAGAACTCTTGTATTTCATCACCTCACTAGATGTCATCATCATTCTTCTATGTACAATGTTAATAGGATATGAAGCAAGACCAACACCAATTATAATACCCCAACCAAGAAGAAAAATTGCAAGGAAGTTATTCTAAAGATCCCCAACCAAAAAAATTGGCTTTAGGGAATCATGCATTCCAAAGTATTAACCACAATACACAATAATCTCCACACATGAGATGTTGAATCCATGGTAAAGATCAACAACATCATTTTTCTTTAGAGTTTTATGATATATATCAAAAACTCCATTGAATTGTCTCTCTCCTCCTTTCTTTGCAACCTTGGCATCATTAGCCAACCTTGTTTGAGCATATTCCAAAAAAGAATAGAAAGACGAGATGATGCACTAGCCACACCACTAGAAGCAAGATTTCCAGCAAACCATTTCCAATAGCCATTCTTGTCCTTCTTAAAATTGATTAAGTTCTTAAAGTAATCCTTAAAGGGAAAGTTGAGCTCCCGAGTGGGGAAATAGCGAATGACATTGGCAGAATTTTCTCTCTGTAAAGGAATGATACCTTTATCCTTGATTGTTTGACCAAAACAATCGCTAATGCCATTGTATAGCTCAGAAAGATGACTAGACTTCAACATTTCATCCTAATTCTTAATCAACAACTTGACTCATTAAATGGAGGCAGTTGCCATTTTGGATTTAGTAGTAGACACCCATCAAAAAATCAATCATGAAACCTTTCACACATTTCTTTGAAGGTGTTGGAACATAAATGGTTGAAAGGTTTGGAATTGCCACAGTCAGATTTCTCCATTTAGATGCATTTAAAAGTGAACTTTGTGAACCACAATAACCCTACAAAGGCGTTGATAGCTTTTGCTGAGGACACAGTAAGGAATTCTAACTAACCTGCCAGTTTGGTGAAGATCTAGAACCAAGGAATGTTTGACCAGATAAATTCTGCACAACTAATGGAAACTGTTGTTGCTCTAACATTGTGACCTGATATCAATGTTTTAGTGAAGAGCCTACTCCAAATTGTGCATGAAAGGAGGAGAGAAATGTGCAATATACAATCTCCAAAATTATCATTCTTAGTCTTCTTCAAATCCTTATGGATCACACACATTGTGGCATATATATTATATAAGTGCATTGCAATTACCTAAACTATAAAAAACAAAATAAGCACATCTAAAAATTTAGTATTTAGAAAATAGTGAGAGCCACTATTTAATAAATATTGAATCTTGAAATACAATAATTTCATAATAAAACTAATTAGCAAATATACTTCTTATGTGTGAAGATATCGACTAGAATTCAATGTTTGACGTCAAGTTTCTTCATCAATGCCAAAAAAGTCACCGTGGTATATATAAATATAGTGGCCATAAAAAATACACAAGTTAAAAATGTTATGCATATAGGATCAAAATTTAATATATCTAATCGGTAGTTTCTATAAAATTTCCTAATTTCATATTTAATGTGTAGTTTGTAAAAACACCACAGTTTTACATTTTTTATTTTCATTATGTTTAGTGTTCACAAGAACATACTATTAAATAGTTGTTTGATTTTAAAATATGAAAAAATCTTGTAATTTGAGAGGATAGGTTTTGGTTTTTAAAATTAAGGTATTTATATTTTGTTGAAATTTTTATTAATTATTTGATTGATTTTTTAATATGAAAAAAGTTTTAAAAAATTAATATAAAATTGTATGTTTATTAAAATAACAATTCATCGAGTTTCAAATTACATATACTTTTAGATATTTTTCAATTTATTTTACAATAATATGTTTCATTCTTTTGGACCTAAATATTATGTAATTTTTTTTAATATCCTTTTTGTCCTCTTTGAATTTTTTCCTCTACTTCATTCAAAATGTAGTTTACCTTTTATAGAAATGATCTCTTCTTTTTTGCTATGAGAATCTATGAATTAATGCAATGTTCATCATAAATATTCATTAAGATTAAAGATAAATTTAAAGTAATATCAACATGTGTGTATGCATATGTTATTATATTTATTAATTTATTGAAAATTTAACAATCAAATTTGTATTTGTAATTAATTAATATATATGATCAACTATACACTAATTTTTTTTCCATAAATAATATTAATTTTAATAATATGTTATATTTGAAGAAAAAAACTAATCTTCTACATATCTTCTATGTACCCATTGCATACCAAGATGCAAATGCTACTCTATTATTGGGAAGGTAAAGTTTTGTGTATCAAAAGAAACAATGACAACATGATTAACATTACCATAGCCAAAGGGTTGAATAGTTGTAAGCATCCAATTCATAATCATCCATTTGGGGATAGGCCAATTAAAAATAATTGTAACCCAAAATTATTCTAGCAAAGCCATATCTTCTACTAGTTAGTCTTAGTTTTTTGTTTAAGCTTTATGGTGTAAAAATATTTTTCATTTTTTGATAGAAAGAAAAGTTTTTAGTTCATTTGTATAGATAAAGAATTCCATATAATTTAGGGGATTCAATAGATAGAGTTGAGGAAACACTATGGGGACTTTATACATGCGAATCTAATTGAAATATATATCCTGCCAACTTTTTTGACAAGGTGCCTCTTTTACATATCAATTTTTCATTAAATCTGTGTATTCTATTTTGAGAAATATAATTATTTTTCTAATATATATATATATATATATAGTTATGAATATGAGATATATAATGTTATAACATCAAAATGTTGATGAGAATGATAACCAAGAAATCATGAATTATTAATATGTTCACTGCTTATTTTCACTTCATTGCTGACTTAAGATTGCTTCCTTAGACTTGTTTATTCTTATTTGTTGCTACATGAGTTGCAATCCTTTTTGTTCATTATAAGAGTTTCTATTAGAGTAAATAATTAATTAATTATTTATTATTTATTCTATTACTTAAGCTTACTTAGGTTAATGAGTGTAGTTAATAGTTGAAGAAATGAGTTGTTGACAACACAGGAGTTTGTTCCCTTCTAGCATGTTCTACCCTTTTGTGGAAGTATGCTTAGTTGTCAATTTTATCTTCTATCACTTTCTAGCTTGTTCTAAAAGCTTCTATGAGGCCTTTATATTCAAGCTCTCTCTTTGAATCTCATAACTCATTTTCATTGTAAATACATTTTTATTGTTTTGCAATATGCTCTCTCTCAAGTCTGTTTAGGGTTTTTCCAAGCTCCACCTCTTCCTTCTTGGTTTCCCTTCAACAGGTTATTTGCATGTAGTTGATCTTGGTGAGCTATGAAGTTGGATTTCACCAAATCCTACATGGTATCAGAGCCGCCTTGCTACTACTTCGTTGAAGGAATTTTGAAGCCACAATTCAAAGACACAAATCTAGTTTGTCTGTGCATTTTTCTTCAATCTAGGGGAAGAGCATTTTTTGGGAGCACTTTGGGCCCAAACTAATGCTACCATTGGATTTGGAAGGCCATTTATAGTTAGGATTCATATAAATTTTGTTGATTTTGGAGACAAGGCTCCGAGAGGCAAAAATTTTTCAGTCGGGAGGCACCGTATGGACTGTACAGACGATTTCTTCAAATTTAAAAAAAAAAATGTTTGCAGGGCCACACCACCACGACACTACCCAGCAGCCACTACGCGGCCACTCACATGCTATCCACACTCAACCTAACATCAACACCTCACCCTTACACCTCCTGACCCTCACCTTAGCTCATGCGACAGTGCCCTAGTTCTCTCCACTGGTGGTGCTTTTGTTTTCGTTGCTGCCACTAGCCTTTGTAGCTTGCACTTTATCCTGGATCAGCCTGTATAATTTGCTACCATGTGTACATTCTGCATAGTTAACACCAACCTACAGGTGACACATGGCATGGGTGCCACATTGGCACTTTGTAATGTGGCCCCTACCACATCTGCGCCTTGGCATGTGGCATCTATGTGGCACTGCCATGTGGCATCCATGAGGCACTGCCACATGGCTCTTTTTTGCTACGATGGCTAGGAGGCCATCAAATTTAACATAACATTCTATTGACATCAACATGATGTCATCTTGCATCAGCACCCTTGCTAGGCTCTCTAAGGTCCTTTTTCACCTACTTGCAATTTTTTGGCTGTAACTTGAACATACAGAGGTATTTTTTCGATCTGAAAGAAGCACCAAAAAGTTGGTTCTGAGATGAAGACATTGGTGTAGGTATTTTTAGGTTTTGATACAATTTAGTTACTCATTTTTGTAGTTGAATTCTAAAGTTCTATTTTTGACTCCGGCATGCATATCTTTGTGTCCCATGTCAATTTTTTGAAAATATTATATTTTTGAAAAGCTAATTTTGTCACCTTTTTAGAAATGTGGTCTTTTTCCTTAGATTCTAGCCCATACTCTTTCTATCATATTTTTTGCAGTTTTGCTCTATGGTGGATATCTTGGGTATTTCAGGTCTGAGGATCATTTTTCTAGCATGTTTTCTTCTATTTTGGGCTGTACTATCTTTTGTATTAGCTTTTTTTCTATTTTGATCATTGTAGACATCATTTGTAAGAACTTTTTATATGCACTAAGATAAAGTGCCACTCTTGCATTTTGGGTTCATGAACGTTGTTTTTTAGATAGTTGCACTTGCACTATTTTTATAAAGAACCATGGGGGGATAGTTGTTGCCATTTTTGTGCCCTCTTCCTTTGTCAAGTGAGTGTCCCTTCCACAACTTTAGCCCCATGCAGAGTCAGTGTGACCATGTCTTTATAGGTGTTTATACTTCTTCCTCTCTCATCATTCTTGGTTCTGTTTACAGAGGATTTTGGCCCACCTTCTCAGTTTCCTATCATCTCACCCCATCTGCATTAAGGGGGGGTTATGCTATTTTTCTAATGCATCCACATTTTGATAGTTTGATAGTGTGAGCTATGTGTTAAGTGGTTGATCCTATATACGAGATGATTGCAGTGTCTGGCTACCTATGCATTTCAGTGAGATGGATCACCTACCATATATACATGCTTGGTTCATGCCTTTTTCTTCCATGGAGGTTCTTTAGATCAGCAATTTCTTTTCTAATGGCAAACTTTGTGGCTTTTTCATCCTTTAGTAATGCTCTTCATGATCACTCTTTGTTCTTGTTTTAGGGGACATTCCTCTAGTTGGAGGCTTCTTCATTCCTTCAATAGGTTCTTACCTCTTTTTGGGGGAGGGTTTTTCCCATGTGGTTTTCTCTCTTTCCCCACTTTCAAAGGTTGCATTTCTCTTGCATTGTACATGGATACCTAACATAGCCTCGTAGCCAGGACCCATTTTGCATTTTCATCTTAGTTTTGTGAGCTTAAGGCATTTCCCTAAGTTGCACTTAAGGGGGGGTGTTAGAGTAAACAATTAATTAATTATTAATTAATTATTCTATTACTTAAGCTTACTTAGGTTAATTCTTGTAGTTAATAGTTGTAGTGATGAGTTGTTGACAACACAAAAGTTTGTTCCCTTCTAGCATGTTCCACCTTTTCGTGGAAGTATGCATAGTTTCCAACCTTATCTTCTACCACTTTCTAGCTTGTTCTACAAGCTTCTATGAGGCCTTTATATTCAAGCTCTCTTTGTATCTCATAACTCATTTTCATTTTTTTTCAATATGTTCTCTCTCAAGTCCATTTAGGGTTTTTCCAAGCTCCACCTCTTCCTTCTTGGTTTTCCTTTGACAGGTTATTTGCATGTATGTGATCTTGGTGAGCTATGAAGTTGGACTTCATCAAATGCTACATGGTATCAGAGCTATCGTGCTACTACTTCATTGAAAAAATTTTGAAGCCATGATTCGAAGACACAAACCCTAGTTTCTTTGTGCATTTTTCTTCAATCTAGGGGAAGAACATTCTTTGGAGCACTTTGGTCCCAAATGGACACTATCATTGGATCTAGAAGGCCATTTATAGTCGAGATTCATATAAAATTTGTCAATTTTAGAGATAGGGCTCCAGAAGGCAAAATCTTTTTAGTAAGGAGGCACTGGATGGACTGTATAGACGATTTCTTCAAAAAAATAAAAATAAAAATTTGCAAGGCCATGCCACCACAACACTACCCAATGGCCACTGTAGGGCCACCTACATGCTGCTTGCACTCAACCTAACGCCGACACCCCACCTTTACACCTCCTGAAACCTGCCTTAGCTTGTGTGGTGGCACCTGGTTCTCTCCACCGGTGGCACTTCTATTTCCATCACCGCCACCAGCTTTTGCAACTCATGCTTTGCTCTAGCTCAGCCGATACAATTTGCTACCACATGTACATTTTGAATAGTTAGCACCAACCTATGAGTGATACATGGTATGGGTGCCACATTGGCACTTTGCCACATGGCCCCTGCCATATCACTTGCCATATTTGCACCTTGCCACGTGGTATCCACGTAGCACTACCATGTGGCATGCCACATGGCTCTATTTTGCTATGATGGCTAGGAGGCCATCAAATTTAACATAGCATTCTACTGACATCAGCATGATGTCATCTTGCATTAGCACCCCTGCCAAGCTCTCCAAGGTCCTTTTTGATCTACTTGTAGTTTTTTGGCCATAACTTGAGCATACAGAGGTATTTTTCAGATCTAAAAGAAGTGCCAAAAAGTTGGTTCTGAGGTAGAGACATTGGTGCAGGTGTTTTTAGGTTTTAATGTAGTTTAGTTACTAATTTTTGTAGTTGAAATCTGAAGTTCTATTTTTGACTCTAGCATGCATATCTTTTGTGTCCCATGTTAGTCTTTTGAAAATGTTATATTTTTGGAAAGATAGTTTTGTCACCTTTTCAAAAATGTTGTCTTATTCCTTAGATTCTAGCCCATGCTCTTTCTATCATATTTTTGGCATCTTTTCTCTATGGTGGATATCTTGGGTGTTTTAGGTTTGAGGATTGTTTTCCTGGCATGGTTTCTTCTATTTTTCACTATACTATCTTTTGTATTAACTTTTTTCCTATTTTGATCATTATAGACATCATTTGTAAAAACTTTTTTGTATATGCACTGAGATAAAGTGCCACTCTTGCATTTTGGGTTCATGAATGTTGTTCTTGAGATAGTTGTACTTGCACTATTTTTATAAAGCACTATGCAAGGATAGTTGTTGCCATTTTTGTGCCCTCTTCCTTTGTCAAATGAGTGTCCCTTCCACAACATTAGCCCCATGCAGAGTCGGTGTGACCGTGTCTTTATAGGTGTTTGTGCTTCTTCCTCTTTCGTCATTCTTGGTTCTATCTGCAGAGGATTTTGGCCCAACTTCTTAGTTGCCTGTCATCTCACCTCATCTGAATTAAGGGGGGGTTATGCTATTTTTCTAATGCATCTATGGTTCAATGGTTCAATAGTGTGAGCTATGTATTCAGTGGTTGATCCTATATATGAGGCAATTACAGTGGCTAGCTACCTATGCATTTTGGTGAGATGGATCATCTACCATATAGACACACTTGGTTCGTTCCTTTTTCTTCCATGGAGGTTCTTTAGATCAGAAATTTCTTTTCTGATGGTAGAATTTTTGGCTTCTTCATGCTTCAGTGGTGCTCTTCATGATCACTCTTTCTTCTTTTTTCAGGGGACATTCCTCTAGTTGGAGGATTCTTCAGTCCTTCACTAGGTTCTTACCTCTTTTGGGGGGAGGGTTTTTTCGATGTGATTTTCTCTCTTTCCCCACTTTTAGAGGTTGCATTTCTCTTGCATTGTAGATGGGTAGCTAACATGGCCTCATAGCCATGACCCATTTTGCATTTTCATCTTAGTTTTGTGAGCTTAAGGCATTTCCCTAAGTTGCACTTAAGGGGGGTGTTAGAGTAAATGATTAATTAATTAATTATTATTTATTCTATTACTTAAGCTTACTTAGGTTAATGCATGTAGTTAATAGTTGTAGTGATGAGTTGTTGAAAACACAGGAGTTTCTTCCCTTCTAGCATGTTCCAATTTTTTGTGGAAGTATGCTTAGTTGTCAACCTTATCTTCTACCACTTTCTAGCTTGTTCTACAAGCTTTCATGAGGGCTTTATATTCAGGCTCTCTCTTTGTATCTCATAACTCATTTTCATTGTAAATACATTTTCATTGTTTTGCAATATGTTCTATCTCAAGTCTATTTAGGGTTTCTCCAAGCTCCACCTCTTCCTTATTGGTTTCCCTTCAATAGGTTATTTGCATGCAGGTGATCTTGGCAAGCTGTGGAGTTGGATTTCATCAACTCCTACAGTTTCATATTGAGGTGGTGCTATGACCATGTTTTTAGTCCTCTCTTGTAAGCTAAACATATCTAATTTGATGTCATTTTCATCTTGAATGTTGATTTATGCTCTTTCAACGAGTGCTTATGCTGAATGGTTCCATTTGGATATTTGATTGTTGAAGAGTAATATCAGTGGATTATTATCCTTCTTTTTCTTCTATGCTTTATCTTTGTCCAACATATTGATTAGAGATTTTATGTCAAGGTTTTCAAATATTGGTAAATAAAATATTTTAAGGTTAAGTGATTAGAAGAGAAGAAAAAATATTTCTTCCTTTTTGTTGTTTGGAGAATGGAGATAGAGAGCAGAATTGAAATTGATTCTTTCAAAAAGAGTTTTTAGAGTAGAGATGGTAGAGTTCCTCTGGCTCTTGCGGAAACTGCTCACTTACAAAGGTAAGATATCATCTTTCATTCTAAAATCTTTATTTCTTGTAAATTTTAATTCCTCAAGGATCATGGGTGTTCTAACAAATTAGTCCTATTGTTGTTCTTTCTCTGGATTGTTCAGTTGTAGTAGAATAGAGGGATAAGGAGTTGTTGGTAATACAAGATGTTTAGGATGAGACTTTTTTAATGGTCCCTAATATTCTTATTAGGATAATAATGATTTAACCAAGGTTTTGAATCTTGTCTTGGCAAAGCTTACATTTCCTTAACTTTTTTTGTCATTTTGTTTTTTAATGAACCCTATTTACACCTTCTAACCATGACTAAATTAATGATTAAATAAACTACCAAATAAACTACCAAATATACTACCATATATACTACCCAAAAAACTACCAAAATTACCAAATAAACTACCATATAAACTACTAAGTAACAACAATAAATGACTAAATCAATGACCTAATCAATGATTAAAATAGTTTAGTCATAAATTTGGTTGGGAGATAAATGTCTAGAAATAAACTACCATTCATCATGTGATCAAAATTAGTCACATATTTACAATTTTTAGTAGTTTACTTAGTAATATATTGTTGTTTTTGTACTAGTGCACTAAAACCCTAGTACAAACTACCTCACAATCGATAATATGTCTATATGCTCAGCCAAACCATAGTCCTAGTGCAAACTTCTCCATAGTCAATGATCTATCCACACACTCAGGAACTCTAGATTTGATGCCACTTGGTGAGGGGTGCTCCCTTTAATACCATAAAATATAGTAGAAACAAATAAATAACAACAATTTTCTAAACACTCAAGGTTCTAGACACTCAAACCTAATACCTAGGACTGATAGACCCTAAAAATACACTTATAGTCAGCCAAATAGATTTTTGACATTTATTTTGGAAGTTTTGGTAGGCCCAACTTTGGAATTCCATAACTCTCGAACTGTTGCTTTGATTGGCTATTATAATAACTTATTAGAAACCTTAGCTTCTAATCTACAAGTTTGGATCCATGAAAGGGCTCATCCTTTGAGTTTTCAGGCCATACATGCAATTTTAGGCCTTCAAAGGTGAGCCTGACATATTTAACCAAAATTCCACACTAAAAATCAGCGATAAATCCATGAATACACATTATATGTCACTTAGCCTCAACTGGTGGGCTACTATATCCAAGATGAACATCTACCTTTGAATTAGGACATTTAAAGCTCATATGGATGACTTACTAAGTAGCAAGCCTCCACATATAACAACTCTATGTTAAGACAAACCCTATTCACACAACTAAAAAGAAATATTTTTGGTTGATGCAAAATTGCTCTTACACCTTGGATGCTTCTCTCTCTCTCTCTCTCTCTCTCTCTCTCTCTCTCTCTCTCTCTCTCTCTCTCTCCCCATCACCATCACCATTGCTTTCTATTTTATGCCATAATTATTCACCTTCTCTATCTACCTCATCTCTTTCCTCCTCTTTTGCTACCCCATCTCTCCTAACTCTATCTCACTCTCCTCAATCCCTCTCCTCTCTCCTTGATCCCTGTCCTCCTCCCTATTCTCTTTGATTACCTCATCTCTACTAAGTTTTCCTCTCACTATCTTTTTTCCATAATTACCATCTATATCCACCTCATTTCTCTATAATTGTTCTCACTCTCTCACACGCCCTTCCATCACATTTACTCTCTCTCTCTCTCTCTCTCTCTCTCTCTCTCTCTCTCTCTCTCTCTCTCTCTCTCTCTCTCTCTCTCTCTCACAGTTAAAATTAGGGTTAGAATTTTTATTAGGATTATTTTTTTACTATTAGGATTATTGTAAGGTTGAAAATTTATAGCATGATTATAATTAAACTAATATCCTACTATCCCACTTTCCATTTGTAAAATAAAAATTTCTTTAAAACATCTTCAAACTCAATTATTAGTTAATCAAAAAAACTTTCTAATTTCATGAAAAATTATGGTATCTTAAAAAATAACATTTGTATTTTAAATTTTTTTCATAATTTTTTTTTTTGTAATTATAATTTTTATTTATTTATAACTAATTTTTAATTTTAATTTTTTAAATCCATAGCAATTGATTTTTCCATTGGAAATATTTTTTAACAGACAAGTTTAAATAAAAATTGAGAAAAATAAATAATTAGTTTAAGCTTTCTAGTTGTCAAACATATGTTTTTATCACATGGTTCTTAATTTGCTGACAAAGTTACTTTTTAAAAACACACTTCTATTTTTTATTATCCTTTAAAAAAAAAATTATTTTCATTAAAAACTAATAAATCTTTTGCAATATAGAGTTCTATCTATCATTTTATTTTTTGTTCAAATATTTGACCTTAAATTATTTAAAGCAACATTAGAATCTTTCATTTTAAATACATTTTTATATTGACATTTATTTTTCTTTTTTGAACATTTAAATTTGCTAATTCTATATAATATAAAACATTGTCAAAGAAAGAAAATTTTGACATTATAGCTTTATTAAACATATGGAGTTAAATAATATTTTTATGATAAATATGTATGTGATCTAAATAATAAACCAAAATAGATGATCTAACATGTCATAAATTGATTTTTCTTTTCCTTTCTTTTGGTTTGTTAGTTTGTTGTAGTTTTTTGGCTAGTTGGCTTTTTGTCTGTCTATTGATCCGGTCCTTTGATTGGCTTTTGTACTTTGGTTGGGCTTTAATTGCTTATTATCAGCCTTTTGAAATGTTTTAACTTTTAGGTTTCAAGATCCCTATAAAACCTAGTTTTCTTATAAAAAATATGTCATAATTAATTGAGAAATGAATGAAATTGTCCTCTGTTTTATTGATTTCTAAAGATGACTGATAGGCTTGTAAGAAGTAAACCTAATTTCTATTCTTGATACAAGAACATGGCATAAGTAATCTTGGTGCTATAGCCTTTTTGTTTTGATATTTTAATTTCACTATTAGCAAATTAATAAATTTTAATTATATAAGACCATCCTCCATTTAAATTTTCACCCAATTTTTTTAGACCTTGATCAAAAGAAAATTTAAACCACAAAAAAATTCAAAGAAAAAAATTACAAGTCAAGAGCCAATATGTCAAATTGAAGGTGTAACATGAAATTAAATAGACCAAAAGAAACTTAATATATAGTGCATGAATACTAGTACTCTAATGACTTCATATCTCCATGGTAATGTGATGCATGTAGATATAATGGTTGAAACAAAATTAATAGGGCTCAATGAAAATATAATGGTTGAAACAAATTTTATAGGGCTCAATAAAAACACAAATGGTTTGCCAAAGCCAAAGTGAAAATTGTTATAGAATAAGGAGATGTTTGATGTCATCTAATATGAGAAATTGGTTTTGGTTCCATTATATGTGATTAGTTATTGCTATGTTAACATATTTTTAGATTAAGTAATGATTGTGTTGAATTTTTTTGTAATTGTTTGAGTTTCATAGTTTTCTAACGACTTTTTGGTCCTTCACAAATTTAAGGGTCTTCATATAACTAAAGAGAATCTATTAATTATCAAAATAAATATTATTATTGTATTTTCCATAAGTAATATACTATTACATTCAATTCTCCACAATTAGTGTAATAATTATATTCTTTTGCGTGAATAAAAAATAAGTATTTTCCACCAAATGAATATTTATAAAGTTTTGAGTTTAAATTATTAATTTTTTGACTAAATTTTGGCTAACAAATATTAATATTAATATATATTAAAGAAAAAAGTACAAAATATAATTGTATTTAAAAAATTTATATAGTTATATAAATAAATCTATTAATAATTTATCACAAATATATATAATTATTTATAATATATTATTTTGAGTTTTTAAATAACATTATAATATATATATATACACTATAAATAATAATAATTATTTAAATTATATAAAATGCATTACTATATAATCTATATAGATTATAATATAATTTAATATATTGTAATACAGTCTTATCATTAATTTTTGAAAATATGTCATAGATATATATATTTTTTTAAATGTCATGTAATCTTGAAAAATTATTTTTTATCATAACCATTATAAAAACTATTCTTCTTTTTTATTCTA
>CM053785.1:774565435-774745435 GCA_028749045.1 Cupressus sempervirens | reverse complement strand
AAGATCATATTAGATTAGATAATTGAAGATAAAATTAGCATGGATTAGATAACCATAAATTGAAAAAGAACTTTATGATATTATCACCAAGGGTTCTACAAATAGCTATAAGGAAATATTGCCCAGAGATGAGAGTACAAAAAAAGTACATTCAAACCATATAATAAGTCCAAAATTTAGCCATAAAAAACAAAATGTTGGGCCAATCAACATAGTGAGCTACCAAACCCTACATAGATAACTCCTCAGTTTTCAAACTATAAACCATAGTGATCTTCAAGATCTCCTTAGGGTTGTCAGAATGTAAATTAGGAGGGAATTTAAAAGTGTTCTTCTCCCCACTAGATTTTCCTATGTAAGGGAGAGAAAACATCAATGAAGAGATGTCATTTAGGTCCACACCAGGTTCAATATAAGAATTGAAGGTTCTTAGGTAGTTTACAAGCCATGCCTTGCTTTTATCTTCAAATATACCTTGCCAATGTAGAAGAAACTGGATACTTGCTTCAATCTTTGACCACTCCTGATTAAAGGCACCATTATCTCTAATGACCAGAGAAGGGTGATTAGGGACAGTGGCCAATTAAAAACTACCTGGGGGTTAAGCCATATAAAGCTTTGGATGGTTAATTCTTAGTTTTGTGCCTAGGCTTGTGATTGCTTCTTCTAGCTCTACTAGCCATGTAGGGTTAAAGACATTGTAATACATATAAGTAATGGCTTATTTATCAATTCTAGCCCTAGCTAAACACCTAATAAAATTTATGAATCCTCTTAGTGAAATTGAAAGGAAAACTCGCTTCACTTAAAGCTCTACTAATGGATACTCGCATCATGTCACCCACTGGATTAATAATTTTGTTCCATCTTTCAAGATGAACATTACCTCTAAATGTCATAGTGCAGACTTCAATGGCATGGAAAAGGTAGATGAAAGTTTTCATTATCATACAATCATGTTGGGATGTCATATAGATGCAGGGTTTTCTAAGGAGAGTTGAAACAATGGTGAGGTTAAATAAAGAAACAATGATCTAGGGAAGGTTCAAGATATATTACTTTAGCTTTCATCATGATAGAGCATGACATCAAATCCTTTCTCAAGGATATTGACAATTTAATGATTTAGTTATCCTAACATGTTTAAAACACATTACTTGTTGAGTGTCAATAGTGAGAAATTAAATTAAATTTATTGATAGGAATTTATAATCCCTATGGTATCTAGTATGAAAGAAAAGAAACCGTATACTCAAATAGCTGAACCTATGAATCCTAGAAAAATAAAAGAGAACGAATATTGGAGAAAAAGTAGGGGGAACTAAATCTATGTAGTTATGTGCATGTAAGTATAAATGCATATACATATCCATATAGGAACATTTATACATACATGTAAATATGTCTATATGTATATACCAATATGTGCTTAAGTATATAGGATTCAAAAAGAGAACAAGTAATCAAACATAACCTGTATGTACATATGTATTTTGATAAAGGTATTGATGGATAAATTATAGCCAATTTAGTGTAAGAAAGAATAGAGAAGGGATGTATCTTGGAGAGAGTTAGATGTGTTAAGTTTTCGTTATAATAGTATGTGACAAGATTTACATTAAAACCACTTTTATGTGATACAATTAATTGATTCATATAGTATTGTTTTAATTTGTTTATTTTTAAATTCTAGTTAAGGATTCTATTTTAGGAGTGGTTAGGAGGATATCTTTGCCATTAGTATATTCATTAGCTAGCATATCTGTAGTAGTATTCCCTTCTTTGTAGATGTGTTTTATGATTACTTCTTCAAATTTGTCTAAGTTATTAGTAACATTTTCCAATTTGGAGTTTATTATCTAGTTGGTGTGCTTCTGTTCCTTAATGTGTTTAATATTATTTGAGAATATCCTTCTATAGTTATTTTTTTGATTTTTAATTTATTGTAAAATGTAAGTCCTTTGTTTACTGCTTCTAGTTCAGCAATATTATTTGTTTCTATACCTAGGATTTTAGCTATTTTAAGGATCCAATCACTTGAATGTTTCTTTAGAATGAAACCAATTCCTGTAGCCCCTGGGTTTCCTCGAGAAGCTCCATCAAAATTGATCTTCATCCATCCTTGTTGAGGAGGCTCCAATGGCATTCCTTTCTAGCTATGATATTCTTTGTCTTAATGTATAGGGGTGGGTTAATTAAATGTGGCCAATTCTTTTTAATTTCCATGTCCCATTTTGAGAATGATCCTTCTTCCCTAGTGGTGTTTCTTAGATAATTATTCATGACTTCTGTTATGCTAGTCTCAATTTTGTTAACTAATTGGGAGGTAATCATTTCAGTATTTTTAAAAATTCTACGGTTTCTTTCTTTCAATTTTTCCCAAACTAGAATGGCAGGGGTGATATTTCATATTTTTCCATACACTTTTCTTTCCCTATTTCTAAGCCAACCTAAGAGGTGATACTTCCAGTCTCTAGGAAGAGGAGGGTTCAATTAAGTTTCCCTTTAAGCCAATTCTAGCATTCTTGAGAATAGATACATTGGTAAAGAAGGTGATCAGTCCTTTTTGCATAGTGCACATCTAGATGGACTTTCAAAGCTCATTTTCCTAATCTTATTTGCTGCGAGGATTCTGTTTTGGACCGTCGCCCATAGGAAGATTCTTGCCTTTGGGAGACCTGTTGAATCCTAATAGAAGTTCATTGGAATACTTACCTCTTCCTATATTTGGGAGTTATGGATTATCCTATAGCCTTCCTTTACTTTATATGATCCATCATTTGAAGCTACTCAGATTAGCTTGTCTTCTCTGTTGTGTAAATTAATATGACAGTATTTGAGTATTCCCTCTAGTTGAACTTGATCATCTAATGGAAGATCAAGGTTTGTGAAGGATTTTCATTTCTATGAGTTTCATCATTTGAAGGATCATAATCCATGTAATCTACCACTTTCATTCCCCAATTTTTTGATAAGATGTTTTTAAATTGATTGGAAAAGTTATATGAATCTAATCGAGAAAGTCCATTCCATGAATCCTCCCAAAAGAGGGCTTTGTCACCTTTACCTAAGTTCTAGTTTGTATATTTAGATATTAGTGGATGTAACACCCTAAAATGTGACCCAAAAGAAATTAACCTAAAGTTTCACTAGGTTTGACAAAAAATTTTTCAAAAAATTAAAAGATAATAACTTAACAACAATAATTATAACGTAGCAGAAGCAACTAACATTCACATAACACATACCATAAAATAGATCTCCTGAGCCTCTGGTAAACATCTTGACCAGCCAAAGCTAAGTCAAACTCGAAAACCCCAACACCAATCACACATCACATAAAGTACATATAAAAGTGAATTTCATAATTCATTAGGTTTTGAAAACCCTAAATTTCAATATTTACTAAAAGTTTTCTGATTAAATCACAGACAATTCTATAATGGAAATCAATTTTCTCAAACAAGAGTTTCAACCCAGAGAACTTCTGAAAATAGAAACACAACAAACACGAAGAAGATAGGAATTCAAAGAATGAGCAACTACTGCACAAACCCGCAAGATCCTACCTGGATCTGATGCTAAAACAATGAACACACAAACATGCAAGAATCTTCCTTTTCCTTTGAAAACCCTCTATTTAGAAATTGGCTCCTCCAACCCTGTGTATCTAGAAATCAACTCTTATTTCTTTAATAAACAGTTTTTCCCCCAAATTAAGGCTTTGATCATGCGATCATGCAAAACCTCTATGTCTTTAATTACTATATTTTAGTTTTCATGCACACATTTTATGCAATTTAATTAAAATAAACTTTATTAAATTAAAGCTTTCTCTCTCTCTTATTAAATCATGCGACATTTTTAATATAATATTTATTAATTTAACTAATAATTTTATTTAGAGTTTTTTAAAAACAAAACTCCCAACTAAATTATTATTAAATCAAATAAATATAAATATGCCTAAATTAGAATTTTAATCAAATCTTTTAATTTTAATTTTTTCATGCACATTTGAAAAAAAGTTTATTAATTAGTCTAAGCATTATTTAAAGCATAGTTTATTATTTAAATTAATAAGAATAATTAAAGCTCATTATTTAATTGCAACTCTAATTTAATAATTATTAATTAAATAATCATAATAAAAGAATATTAAATATTTGATCTTTTAATATTTTAAATCTATTTTTATCCAACTTCTTAAATTAGACTTTTAAAATAAACATTTTAAATGGAAGTACATATTTAATTAATTAAATAACATCGTATTCTAATATTTCTTTAACCAATTTTATAAATTTAGATCTTTTTAATTAAAAGCATAAATTTAATTAATCAAATATTCACATATTTTAATATTTTCTTTTTAATCAATCAATATTTATTACTCAACTAATTTTTTACATATATATATATATATATATATATATATATATATATGGCCAAAGCCAAGATTAATTATTATGTATTATTATTAATTATTATTTTATTATGCATGGGTAGATTTGAACCCAAGACCTCTTCGATAAGAGCCTCAAAATTTACTGTTGTGTTAACGGTTCTTGCCTATAATATTATTTAGAGTTTATTAGTAAAATAAATCTCTTATATAATTATTATTAAATTAAATAAATATAACTATGCTAAAATTAGAACTTTAATTTAATCTTTTAAATTTAATTCTTTTATTTAATTAATTAAATACAATTAAATATGAAAATTTTTATATACAATTTTCATGCAACAACTTTATGCAATTTAAACTAAAATATCTTTATTAAATTAATTTTCTTTCTCACTTCAATTAATCATGAGATATTTTTAATATCATATTTATTAATTTAACTAATAATATTATTTAGAGTTTATTAATAAAATTCTTAAATAAATTATTATTAAATTAAAATTATGAATATGGAAAAATTAGAACTATAACTTTATCTTTAAATTTTATTATTTTATTTATATATACATTTGATAGGTAAATGGCTGAAGCCTAAGTTATTTATTATTATTATTAAGATTAATTATTATTATGTGTTAATCACGAGTAGATTCAAATCGAAGACCTCCCCAATAAGAGGCTTACAATTTAACAATGGTTGTAGGCTCTTGCCTATTTTTAATAATATATTTATTAACATAATTAATAACATTATTTAGAGTTAATTATTTAAGATAAAATTCCTAAATAATTATTGTTAAATTAAATAAATATAATTATGCCACAATTAGAACTATAACTTTATCTTTAAATTTCTTGCATACACTTTACGCAATTTAATAAAAATAAACTTTATAAATTTTATGTTTTCTCTCTCAAGTTAATTATGAGATGTTTTAATAACATATTTATTAATTCAAGTAATAATATTATTTAAAGTTTATTATTAAAATAAAATTCCTAAATAATAATTATTAAATAAAATAAATATAAATACATCAAAAATAAAACTTTAATATAATCTTTTACATTTAATTCTTTTATTTAATTAATTTCTCAATTAATTAGATATGATTAAATATCAAATTTCTTTATAAAATTTCCATTAAATTAAATCTTTAAATTGTCAATTTCTTTAGAAAACCAAATATGACAACTCAACTGAAAGACACAGGACAAAAATCAAATTTCAAGGTTAAAATCACGAACTCACATCACTTGATAAATTTAGATGGGTAAACTAACGTAGATACTTGTCATACTTTCTAGGACAATTGGCTTAGGGTCTAGGATTTGGACTCAAGAGTTATCTGCCCACTTATACCATTAATATACTATGATAGGGTATGCTCATCCTAGCAATTCAAGGAAGTCGATACCTAATTCTTGCAATCTGCATAAAACCCATGCATGTACAAACACAATATTCTAAACTAAATAGGTAATGGTAAGAAGTGGTTCATTATATAGATCCTAACTAGTAGGTGACTATGGCTCCTTTCCTCAACCACATTAGAAATGTCTAACATAAAGAAAACATACATGCACACCATACACATGCAAGTATGAGGTATGTATTCATAGAAACTACATAGAAATCATTCACCTAACTAACATCATTAAATAACTAAAAGTCATTATATGAACATATATATCATCAACAAACAATCACACATACATGAAATAACTAGGTAACTTAATATATAATCAACTAAGTATGAAATGACATATAATCAAATATGGTGACTAAGTATTGAAATTCATAAAACAAAATCAGAAAACTAGCCTAAAAGAATTTGACAATACAATTAGAAAAGTCAAGTAAGGTTAGGCATTATATCCACTCCCCCTAGACTTAGGATTACTCTTGGAAGCCTACAAGAAAGATAAAACTAAACTAGGGGTAGACATCACATCAACTCCTCCTAGACTTAGGCTTACTTCTGGAAGCCTGCAGGAAAGATAAAACTAAACTAGGGGGAGGCATCATAGTGGATGATATTTTTGTACAAAGTTCTAGCTTGCTGATCCTTTAGGGGATTTTATGGTTCAAAGAAGTGAAGTGTAATCTTTAGAATTGAGGTATTTTCTGAATAGGATTTTGGCCCATTTGCTTTCTATTTCCTATAGCATTTGTCAAACTTGTTTGGCCCCTAGTGCTTCATTTTTGCATTATAGATTCTTTATTCCTAATCCACCTATTATCTTGGATCTACATATTTTCTTCCATCAGATTAAAGATGCTTTCTTTTTGTCTTCTATCCCTTTCTAGAAGAATTCTCTAAGTTTGGCTTTAATTTTTTTATTAATGTTTTTTGGAATTTGAAGGCACGATAATTGGTATGTGGGTAGTGTTGTAAGTATTGATTTCATTTTAGTGGTTCTTCTAGCTTTTGTGAGCCATTTTCCATTCCAGGCTTTAGTTTTCTTGTCTATCCTTTCTATGATATTTTTCCATCCTTGATTTTGTTTTGCATCTTTATCAAGAAAGATTCTAGGGTATTTACATGGAAATATTCCTTTCTTGTAACCTAGAAGATTACAAATGTAGTCTTCTTCTTCCTTGGGTGTATTGAGGAAAAATATTTTAGATTTCTCTGTATTAATCATTTTTCCTAAGGCTTTTGTGTATTTGTCAATAATTATCTTGTAGTTTTTTGCTTCATTTCTAGTGCTGAGCTCGGCTAGAATTGTCTCATCCTCAAATTGTTTATGTGTTGTGTTGTCAATGTTATTGGCTACTGGTATTCCTTGAAGTTTAGCCATATTTTGGGCATACTTAATACAAAGAGTCTTAGCCATAATGATAAAGAGAAAAGGAGATATGAGATCCCCTTGTTGGATGCCCCTTGAGATGCTAAAGAATCCTTTAGGAGTTCCATTTATAGGTATTGAGAATTTAGGCATTGAGATACCTTGGTAGATAAGGTTTATCCATTGATGCAAGAAACCAAAGGCTTCTAGTGATTTACACATGAATCTCTAGATCACTTTATCATAAGCTTTTTGTGTATCTAATTTTAAGAACATATAGACTTCTTTGTTGTTTCGGGCTAAGTGGATTTTTTCTTGTATTATGGAAATCCCATCTAATATGGATCTCTCCAAAACAAATCCTATTTGTTCTTCTAAAATCAATCTAGGTAGGAATTTTCTAAGGTGGGTTGCTAGAGCTTTGGAGAGTATTTTGTATAGTGTATTATAGAGAGCAATCAGTCAATAATCTCTGAGTGTTTCTGCATTGCTTTTTTTGGGGATTAGGGTGAGAAAGGTGTGATTGATCTCTTTGAGGATAGCCCCACCATTTCTAGTTGCTTCAATTGTAGCCCACAAATCTTCCCCAATAATGTCCCAACATTTTTGATAAAAAAGGCTTGAAATCCATTTGGTCTCAGAGATTTGTCTGGGTTGATACTGAACAGAGCTGTCTTAATTTCTATTAAAGTAAAGGGTTTATTTAGAGATTTGTTATCCTCTTATATTATGAACTTAGGGATGACTTTGAGCATATCCTTTTAGTTATCTAAGTTGGATGCGTCAAAGTTGTTAATTATCTTCTCAAAGTAATCTACTAATTCTTCTACTATCTTATTTGGACTTTTTTCCATATTGCTTTCTTTTTTTTAATATTTGTTATATTTCAAAAATTTGTATTGTGAATTATGCTATTACGGTAGAATTTTGTATTTTTGATTAAGAAAAATAGGTTTTATAGGGATCCTAAAACCCAATAGTTCTTACATAAAAAAGGATAACAAGTTAGCCAAATAAGCCTAGCAATAGACCAACGGTCAACAAAAAGGCAAGAACAAAGGATAAACAAAAAGCCAAAAAGAAAAAAACCTATAGAGACAACAATAGCCAAAGCTGGTACTTATATATTCTTCACTTTCTCACCCACCCTCCTCTCAAGGTCCTAGATGATCTCTGCCACATCGTTGACTCTCTGAAACTCCTCTGCCAAGAGTTCCTAGTCCTTCTCACAACTCTGATCTATGTGGCTTTGAGTTATGTCCATTATGGTTCCCTCTTACATCTTGCCTTCATCACTATCCTTTCCATCCTTCCCTACAAAAAACCCCTTGACTTTCAGCTTGCCACTAAGATTGATAATGTTAGCATTAAGAGTTTTAAGAATACCGAGCATCTAGTTGGCCATGTTATAGTTGAAGTTCTCCATATTTTTCATCTTGTCTTCAACCATCTTAATTCAATCCCCTAGGTTAGTCCAATTCCTTTGCTCATTCTTCTTCACCTAGGTTTCCATCTACCCTAGCCTTTCTTTTGCTTCCTCCAACTCATGAAAGAACCATTTTATAGATCAAAAGTTGTCAATCATGTTATTTTTTGCATTGTTGAGAAAGTTCATACCCACCTCCCTCACATTATTTTCCCCTCTTTTTCTTCAAGGATTTAAGGGCTCATAACTTCTCCAAAAATCTCTATTTTTGAGGTTTTGGCATTGAATTTCTTCCAAGCCATACACCTGTCTTTGATATCAACCACACTGCTTGTGTTACCCTCCATTTTCTCATTTTCTTGCTCCTGTGGGGGCTTGGGAGGGGGAGGAAGAATAGAGAGCTCTGGTCCCATATCATTTTACCCCTCTAGAGGCATATCCTCATCCCTGATCTTTTTTTACTTCTTTTTGGGCTTACCAACTAAATCATCTCTAGTCTCAACATCTACATCCTTGATCTCCTCATACATGTCCATATCTTCTCCTTCCTCATTGTACTCATCTTCAACCTAACCAATCATTTTGGGCATATGGCTCCTAGGGATTTTCCTACAAGGGGATTTACTAGGAATGGGAGCTCCCTTATCTCTCCCCTTTCTCTTCTTCCTTGGGGACTGATAGTCTTCCTCCTCCTCTGAACTTAAGATCAGGTTTCCCTCCATATCTGAGGAGAAATTAGAACTTCCCATCTCCTCAGAAGCAATCGCAACATGATGCAAGGGCTTACTCTTGGACTAGGATTTAAAATATTCAAAATTTAGGAGTAAACCCTCATGCAAGGTAGGGTTAGCACTACATGTTTCTTATACACTGAAATATTCTTGTTCATAGAAAAATAAAGGCAAAAAGGAAACTAGACTTTAGCACCATATGGAAGTGGTTAAGCAACACAAAGTGGTGATTTCTAAACTTATAAAACCTCATATATATATACATAAAATAATTGAGAGCCCACAACACATACCTCTAGAGCTTCTTGATTGAGTCCATCTCATAGTAAGTCTCTATTTTCATTAGCTCCTTCTTCTCTTCCATGTTCTTGGCAAAATCCTTGACTGCAATCGCATAAACTTTTTTGTCTCTATCAAATTTCAAACCCTCGGTAGGGATTTTAGTAACATGGGTGATGACCCCCACATCAACATGATACAAAACCCCATCAATCTTAACTTTTCCATCCTTCCAAGAATTAACCATGAGATTGGTAATTGCTGAGTCATACCTATGAATCTTGCCAATGTAATTAGAAATGCCTCCCTTGTTGAGTTTCTCCTAGACCTTGGTTCTTTGTTTCCATTTTTTTCCCTCTCCATCTAGTTCCCTTTTTCTCCATTCTCTGATCTCATTCAGCTAGGTGGTTGCCTATTGCATCAACATAGTTTTCTTGCACCTTTGTTGGTCCTCTATTTACTCTGTCCAAGACCACCTTTTCTTTTAGTTCCAAAAAATTGGAAAAGAAAATAAGAAACCCATAAAGCATGGCAATTAGATTTTGAATGTATCATCTACCAATTCACCTCTCTGTGATGCTTGCAAATAATACATCTATTAGGGATATACTAAAATATTTTTTCCAAGTTATCTAGACTGAGAATTTTATCTTAAAGCATTAGTTGAAAGAAAATGTTAATTTTAGGGGTAAGGCTAGGCAGCCAGGCCTTAGCCCAAAGAGGTTTCTCATTTAGATTCCAAGGGGAGATATACCCTGACATCACTAAATAGGATCCACTTGGATTGCCTTACCATATCAGTTCATCCTTGTTATTGTTCAAAATCAAAGAGTTCAGTGTCACCATTATCGGCTTTAGATCATTTGATATCAAGGATAGGTCTCTCCATCCTTGGTCCATTCTATAGTCGCTTACTTTAAATCCAAACAACCTTATATAGGTGTTGGCCTAGTTTTCATAGATGGGGTTATTAATGAGAGGGGCCTGAATCAATCGATTATCTTGCTAGAAGAGAATGTTCTCTTCATTTCCCACTTTCCATTTGGCCTTAGAATTAGTTAGGGTTCTTGCCTTTAAGATTGTATTCCATATAATTGAGCCTATCAAGATGTTAGGATCATTGAGTAGATATCCTAGAGAGGGTCTCCTAATATACTTATCCACCAGAATATCTCTCCATTCTCTAGTGCTGTTAAATATTCACCAAACCTGCTTAGCTTGGGGGGCACTATTGAGATGCCTAAGTTTTCTAATTCCCAAGCCCCCATAACACTTGGGGAGGTAAACATTATCCCAAGACACAAGAGGTTATCTCTTATATTGTTGCAATCTAGACCATAGAAAATCTCTATGGATATTTTCCATTATCTCAGCATATTTGACCAAAATCGCATAGAGAATTAAGGCATACATGGGGAGGTTTTGAAGGGTGGTCTCCACTAGAAGGCATTTACCATCTTGGATGAGAGTGGTTCCTTTCTATCCTACCAACTTCTTGTTGAACCTGTTAATAAGCCCCTTCCAAAATAAATTTGGTGGCTTAGTCCCCAACAGGAGTCCAAGGTATCTTGTAGGCAGGCTTCCAACCCCGCAACCAAGAATACCTACAATGTTCATTTGTCTGTATAGAGAGTTATTGATAAATAATACCAAACTTTTTTCCCAATTAATAAGCTAGCTAGTTCCCCTAGTATACATATCTAATAAGATCTTCATCAATTTGGCCTCTAAAATTGAAGCTTCTCCTCCTATTATAATGTCATCCATGAAGTGGTGGTGAGTGAATGGTAACTACCCTGAAGAAGGTTTGATTCCTCTCAAGGACCCTTCTCATCTTTTTCTCTAAATCAATCTACCAATACACTTCACCATGATGATTTAGATGATGGGAGATAGGGAATCCCCTTTCCTTAAAAGCCTCTTGATAGTTTAAAGAAATCAGTTGGAGCCCCATTAATAATAATGGCTAGGGAAGAGGTGGAAATAAGTTGGGATATAAGCTTGCATACTTTGTGGTCAAAACCAAAGGCCTAGAAGACTAGTCTAAGGAGGGACCAGTCCACCTAGTCATAGAGTTTAGAGAGACCTAGCTTGAGGAGGAGACCTTCCCTCTTCCCAGCCTCTAGAGAATGAATGACTTCATGAACCAACATTATGGAGTCTAGGATTTATTTGACAAGGACAAAACCTATCTACTATGGAGAAATGATCAAAGGGAGGACCTTGAGAATTCTGGTTGTTAAAACTTTCAATATGACCTTGTAGATTGAATTGCAGAGACTAATAGGCCTAAGTTGGTCCATAGTATCCACACCAGGGATTTTAAGGATAAGAACCAAAAAGTTAGAGATTAGCTCTTTCAGTAGATTCCTGGCCCCAAAAAATTCCTCCACTGCCTTGACAACATCTAGCTTGGCCACCTCCCAATAAACCTAGAAGAAGAAAGTTGGAAAACCATCTGGACTTAGGGCTTTATTAGTAGGGAGAGAGAAAAAAGCTTCCTTCACTTTCAAATAGTTAGGTATAGCTTGAATCATTGAGTTATGGTGAGGCTAAATCAACTAGGGTAAAGATGAAATAATTTCCTTCTAATCCTCCATAGACAAAGTGGGGTCCTTGGATAGGAGAGAAGAGAAAAATTAATAGCCTTAGTAGAAATGTCATTTTCATCAGATAAAAGGGATTGGCCCTTCTTGATTCTTGAAATTTGGTTGTTTGCTCTGTGCTTTAGTTTGGAGAGGTGGAAAAACATGGTATTTTGGTCTCCCTCCTTGAGCCAGTCAATTCTAGATCTTTATTTCCAGAAGTTCTCTTCTCTACTAATGATGTTGTGTAGGTTAGAGGGGATAGACATCTTTGTGTTCTTGATGCTCTCATTATACCCTTCCTTTTGAATGATTTCCTAAATGGAGTGAAATTGATTAGATACCTTGTCCTTGGCTTGGACTATATGACCAAAATCTGACTTATTCCAGATTTTTATATTGTGTTTAGCAATTTTCAATTTCCTGGAAACCCTAAACATAGTAGTCCCTTCCACATTGATGTTTCACCAAGAGGAGATCCTAGATAACAGGTCTGGGAGGGAGATCCACATCTTGTCAAAATAAAAAGGAAAGTTCTGCTTCACTGAGAGAGGGGCTAAAGAAAGGGAGATAGGGGAATGATCAAACCCAACTCTGTGGAGAAGGGAGAGATTGATAGATAAGGGAGAGATTGATAGAGAAGAGGATCAACTAGTTAAGTGAAATGATGGCATGATCAAGGCAGAATTTTATACATTCATTCCCTAAATGACGATTGGACCAAGTGAAAATCCTACTAGAAAGATCAATGTCTAGGAGAGAGACTATTTATGAAATTAGAAAGATCCATCCTACTATCTAGGTCTAAGGCCAAACCCCCAAATTTTTCCTCATTAGAAAGGGGAGTATTGAAGTCTCCCATTATGATACCTTTATTGAGGTTGAAATTCTAAATGAGAGAACAAAGCTTGGCCCAATAAGCCTTCCTCTCTTACTTAGAGTTAGGGGAAAAAACATTCAAAAGAAACTAGGAATATTTATTATAAATGTGCAAAACTTTACATAAAAGGGTGTTACCTTCATTATGAATGGTGGTGACTTGGAAATGCTTGTGGTTGAAGAGTGTGATCAGGACCCTAGAGGCACCCTCTACATTGGTGGCCTCTCCATTCATGCTGTTACTAAAAGAAATCTTACCCACTAGATCTTTCTTCATTTTGGTTTTTTGGATCAACATAAAATCAAGTCTTTGGTCTCTAATCATATTTCTTATTACCTCCTATTTGTGGGCTCCATTTAGCCCCCTTATATTCAAAAATATTATCTTAATTTTTTTAATAGAGCATACCTCCTTGGCGGTCCTTTGGCTCCCATCAGCCACATTCCTTCTAGCCTCCTCTTGAATGGATTGGCTTAAACTCTTTCAACCTGGTGTCTTAGTTTTAACTCCAACATTACTTTCACTCTACCCCTAGTTGCCACTAGTGATACCAAGGAAGGGTCTCTACTTTTCTTCCTTTTGACTAGGGTCTAGGTCTCCTTCTTTTCATATGAGTAGTTATCAAGCCAAGCCTCCATTCTAGAAATCTGTCTAGGGGAAGAGTTTCTGACCAGTTCTAGAATCCTTGTTCCCAAACTAGGGGAAGCTAAATGATCCCTCAAGGGTGAGGGGAGGGCCTCCTTGGTTCCCTGAGGCACTTGAGCTTTTGGCACAATTGACACATCAACCTCCTCTTCATTTTTCATTCTTGGCTCCTCCCCTATCCCCTTAGGGGAAGAAGCCCTACAATTTTCTTCAAGGGAAGTATCACAATGACCACTATCCCCTTCAACGGATGGTAGGATACTCTCTTAGTTGGGCCCTTTCACTCCACTAATTGGTCTTCCCTCTATAGCTTTGATCTTGGGATTAGCTAGAGCCAAGACATTCACTTCTTTTACAGGGATTTCCACAACCACCTCCTGATTCTCAGGACAACTAGTTTTAGGACCCTTTATTTCCAAATCTTGTTCCCATGCTACTAAACTCTAGGTTTTGGGGTAGTCTTTTTCCTATTCTTTTCCTCCTTAACCTTCAAGCATTTTTTGGCCTTATGGCCCATTTTCAAACAATAAAAGCAAGCAAAAGACACACTCTCATTGACCAACTTCTGAACATGTGTTCCAAGTTTGAAATGGAAGATCACTACCTTCGGCATATCCACCCCCTCCCCAACTCCAATATAGATACAAGTATAGGTTAGTATTCTTCTTGATGCTATTATTGGGTGTATGGAGAGAAGCTCTCCAAAGGAGTTGGCCACCCCCATGAAAACATCCTCATTCTAGAATTCCAAAGGAAACCCTAGAAGTATTACCCATACCAAGGCTTGAACAAAAAAGGAGTCATTTAGGTTCAACTTTGAGGTCCACTTCTTGAGGAAGAGTCTTGAGCAGCCAATAACCCAAGGCCCCTCACACAATATGTTTGAGAGGTCCTTGTTGTAGGAAAAGTTGAAAGACATAAGACCTTTGGCCATCACAATGACTATGACTTGACCTTTTAGGTTCCATTTCTTCTTCATGAAAGATATAACAATGTCTATATTTGGCCTTTGCCTGATGAACTTACCCACTAGGGTAGAAGCTATAGAAGAAATGCTATGGTCAACAAGCTCATCCAAAATAGCAATTGTAAAGGTTCCTTTTTCAAACCTAGGGAGCACTTTAAGAGCTAGAAAAGAAGACTTACTAGATGGTTTGACTCTGAATAGAGAAGACCATTTGGCGGTCAATACCCCAAGAAGTCCTACCTTGGGGACTGGAGGAGACTTACCTAGGTCCTTGCAAAGAGCATGTGGGTCCCAATCTCCATTTTCTATTGATTCTTTGATCTCTGTATTCCCCTAACAATCTTTGACCCCTCCCTTTGAACCGTGACTCAAGCCATGATTCTGATCCTAGTTAACATTTTGAAAAGCCACTCTTCCCCCTCCACTTCCACTAGCCATCTTAGTGTTTCTATCACCCTCTTCCAACCATTTTTTTATTGACTTTTCTCTCTAGAAAACTTTGTCCTTAGCTTAGATATCTTCCTATTTTGCCAATAATTCTTTTTCTTTCATGTATTTTTCATTATTCATTCCATTTTTAATAACTTCATTATTCAATGTTTTTAGTTCTACTTCAAGATGTATTTTTTGTTTGAATATGTTGTTGAAGTGTTTCTTATTCCAAGTTATAATTTTTCTTCTTAGGATTTTTATTTTTGTAACAAAGCAGAACATTTTTTATCCTTTGATATGTTCTTCATTCCACCATTTTTTTTTATGTTTTCCATAAAGTTCTTATCTAAAAACCACATTTTTTCACATTTGAAAGAGTTTCAAATAGGATTTTTTGGTTCTAAGATATTTAGTGTAATAGGGAAGTGATTTGAACCTATTATTGGGAGTATATTAGCCATGATTTCCATATTGATTTTGCTTAGATCTCCTTTGACTAGGAATCTGTCCAATCTTTCTACAATGTAGTTGAAGTCTTTCCTTCTATTGTTCCAAGTATATATCCCATTTTTGTGGCGATATCTACTAACATATTACTTTTTGTCCAATTTTTAAATTCTCTTGTTGCCTATGAGGTGGTCTGCACTCTTGCATACTTTTCTTCTCTTGACATTACTCCATTAAAGTCTCCTCCTATGAAGAATGTCATATCTTGGTGACTATTAATAAAGGAGCTGATTTCTTTCCATACTATAATTTTATCCTAAGTTGAAGTGGGGCCATATATATATATATATATATATATATATATATATATATATATATATATATATATATATATATATATATATATATATATATATATATATATATATATATATATATATTGATTAGTATGAAATCTTAATTATGTTTTAGACTTGTTACTTTGTAGCCCATCCAATTAGTGCTTTTTTTTATCATATTCAGAGCTACTGTCCTTGAATTCCAAATAATTACTAGTCCATATGAGGCTCCTTCTGATTCTTTGAATTTGTTCTTCCATTGACCTAATTTTAGTTCCAACCTTTTACTTTATTCTAAATTTAATTTAGTTTCCTAAATTAACATAATTTTTGATTCAAACACTATTAAATTTTGTTTTAATAAGAATTTTTTGCTAGAAGTGTTTAGGCCTCTAGCATTCCAAGTAGTAATCTTCATTGTTGTTTGGGAAGGATCTTCCTCTTCCCATTTTGTAGAATTTCATTAATCTTGGTCTATTCCTTATCTTGTCCAGTAGCTTCCCTTAATTCTTTTAGGGATTTTCTTCCTCTTCTTGCCTTTTGTTTACCACATTTGGGTGTTTTTATACCTTCTTGATTGATGGATATCCCGAGATTGTTTAGATCTATTTACTTACTGATTTCTCCAGTCTTATCTGAGTCTTCATATAGTATTTCATTAATGAATTGATTCACATTTGCATCTTCCATTATCTCTGTGTTGTTTTTGTCATTCTTTATTTCTATGGGTTCATTTGTTTTGCCTTTTGGATATTCTACCATGATTCCAAATTCTTCCCATTTTTGTGTATCTTGTTCTTGTCTCTCACCTAGATTATTTGTTTCACTATTGGCTCAATATGTGTCCTTTAAGATAGTTTTGATCTTCGGGGGCCACATTGTTTCCTTAGACTTATTTTTTTCTTCCTTATTATTCTCTTTGTTTCTCTCTGTATGAAGTATATCTCTTCCATTTGAAGGAGTTTGCCAAAATTTGTAGCTTTTCTTTTTTGTCTTCTTTCAGATGGTGATATTGCCCCATTGTTTTGAATCTGTTGCTGGTATAGTTTTGAGTAGGTCTTGTGCCTCTATATTTATGTTTTCTTTGATATTCTAGTTTTCCTTATCAGTTATTTTGGTATCTTTATTCCTGGGTTCAATTTTTCTTATATCTTTTTCCTTTTCCTCTATTATTCCTTTTGATTCATCCCTTATGTCCATTAAATATTTCTCTCTCTTAGTGATTATGCTTGTTATAGCTGTATGATCCATATGTATTTGTTCTGCTATATCAAGTTGGTCTTCTATGTCACTATAGAGAAGTAGGATCTCATGCTTTAGAGTATTGATCTTTGTTTTACTAATTTTTACTTCCTCTATGTTTGTGCTACAATCTTTGCAATTTTTTTAACTTTGTTGGAATTGTAAGGTTTTTTCGACCTCTTTGAACTTGTTTCGATTCCTCTCGCATCTTTGTATTTTCCAATTCCATCCCTTTTTATTTTTGACTTGATTTTTAGATATTATTTTACCTATAAAATCCTCTAATGTCTCTATCTGTGCTTTTTTCCTTTCTAGTATTTTCATGGCAATAGTTATCTCAAGTCTTGTCCCTTTCTTGTTTTTTATGCAACTGAGAATCTCTTTAATGTTTGTAGCATTGAACCCAATTTCTAGGTTGGGATCTGTAATACTAGAGATATCTCCTTCATAAGTAGTGAATTCCAAGTTATAGATTGATCTATTGGTGATTAGTTTCTTGGTTATAGATCCCTTTTGTATGTTTTCAGCTTCTACCATAATTTTGATGTCACTTGTTTTGTAATGATCTGAATCAATGCCCATTAATTGGCCAATTGGGTTACCTATTTTTTCTAGGGTTTTAAGATGTTTAATTTCTAGTGGGTAATTTTTGTATTATAACCAGATATGAGTTTTTAAAAATTTTGCTTCATTCCAGTTAGGTTCCCAAGGTAAAAAATTAATTAAAAAATCCATTAAAGTAGTAGTTTGATGTCAACATTAATAAGTCCCTAGAGAGATTAAATTTGCATAACATAAAAAGAGTATTGTTAGTAAAGGGGCATATACATACCTATTGTTGGCAATATTTCTCTAAGTTTTTTTGGAGGTTTGGAACTAGCTTACTTGGTATGCTCTAGAATGAGCATAGATTCCCAATTTTGCATAGTCTTTCCATTTTTCTTTAATATATCTATTACTGATAATCAAAACATCAAAAAAATTGTTAGTGTTAGTAAGTAGTTCTCCAACAAGTTTAGACTCTATCAAGCTCTTGCTTGTTTTGTGTGGTGGTATATAGACATTGTTGCCCATAGTGGTAGTATTTGGTGATGCAATGAGCTCTATTTATTGAATTTGATGCCCTAAAGTGGTACTATTAACAACTAAAATCTTTCTGGTGGTAGTATCAACTTTGGTTTTGCCTTTTTCTACTTCACTTTATCTTGATATATATGACCTCATTGCTCATTTCTAGCTTTTGGAAGTGTGCTTTCTTGCTTCTTTATCAATTTGTCATCCTCTTCCTCACTAATCAAAATTGGCTGCATTATTTGAGGTTTCTTAGTTCTTCTATTTACCACTTTCTATCCTTCATCTGTGCTTCTTGTTTTACGAGTTTTTCATGTTGCTAAGATTAAAGCCCTCCTACCTTCATGTGCTTCGACTGTATCAGTGAAGGAACTAAAAATTGATTTTTTACCATTGCTATCAGAGAGGATTTCAAATCTGTTGGATGTTGCTAGTGACAAGGGTCCTGGTGGGCATTTCCTATTCTTTGCTTTATACTTGGTCTCATTTATGGTTTTTGTTAGGGTTAGTCTGGGGATCACATTATTTTTTGTCAATGAATCATTTAGTGGAGTTCTTTCTATGTTTTTAACTTTATTGACTTTTCCTACATTTCTCTTGGAGTTCACAAAGTTAACTCTATAGGCAGACATTTTTGCAATGTAACAAAGAGTTTCTCAATGCTTGGGAATTTAATATTATATTATATTGCATCATTTCATAATTACATTTATAATATTATAGTCAATTCATTTTATAATAGATTTATAATATTAATCTATGTTATATTATGTTTTAGGTATAATATCAATTTTTATATTTTAAATTATATTTATATAAATGTTTACAATATACTAATTTCTATAAATATAGATTTACAAAGAAGTTAATTAAATTTGGTATAAATTATTTTTTTATTTTTTTATTTTTATGCTACTTTAATTTTTTATAAAAAAATCTGATCATTTAAAAAGTGTTATATTATTTACTTTTAAATTAATATAAAAGTACATACATTATAATTATAAAAAATGAAAAATGAAAAATATAAACAATATTATATTACATTATTAAAGTTATTTACATTATATTTTTTATAATTTCCTATTTAAATTTAGGATATTATATTCATTTCATTTTATATTATTATTTTTGATATTGATTTTAAATTTTTTATTATATTATAATTAATTTATATACTAGCATACCTCAAATTTTAATTTATTTTTTTGATAAATTAAGTCAAGCAATATCTAATTGAAAATATGCAAAGTTTAGAAATATAAATAGTTCATCATAGAAATATCATAGAATTCTAATTTATTTTAAATAATAGAAATAATCATAACAAATCGATAGAAATAAAAAATATAATTTTATAAGAAAAGTTTTAATTTATTTTAAATAATTAAATAATAGAAAGATTAAAGAATTAATAATTCACTAAAAGAGGGGTAAATTTTTATTGTATACCAAAGAGAATAGAACAACAGAGGAAACAAAGAGCAATAAAGAGCTTTCTCAAATTTTGGCCTCTAGAGAGTGTTCTTCTTTGCTTGGTCCAGATGTTTTGGCTTGGGGCGGTACCTTGTTTGGTAAATATCGTGTCTCTGTTGGGTATCAGGAGATAACTAGACAATTATTTGGGGATGCTGAGGTCCCTTGGTGGAAGCAAGTTTTGAATAAAGTTTCTTGGTCCAAGTGCAATTTTTTCATGTGGCTAGTGGCTCACAACCGTTGTCTTACCTGGGATAATCTTTGTAAACGTGGATTTTAGGGCCCCTCTTATTGTGTTTTGTGTGGTAATGGAGAGGAGTCTATCTCTCATCTGTTCTTCCATTGCTCATATTCTACTCAGATATGGCACCTTTGGTGGAGTGCTTGGGGTTGCTCTTGTCGGCATGCTTCCTCTTTGCCTGAGTTCTGGGCTCGCTTGGGTAGTGCTCCCTCCAAGTCTTCTTCTCTCCATGCTGCTTGGATTGCTGGCCCATCTTTCATGCTTTGGCATATCTGGTTGGAGAGGAATCGTCGCATATTCCAAGATGTTCGGCTTGGTGTTTTGCATCTTTGGTAGAAAATATCACATTCTCTTCAGGAAACTATTCTTGTGAAGTGTGAGCTTGATGGGGGTATGGATCCAGTTGATCTTGCTATCTGTAATCACCTCAATTTTCATTTGCAGGATGGGGCTGCAGCTCATAGGTTTCCTTCTATATCTAGGCAGCTTCACCATTAGAGGAAGGGTTGGGTTAACTGGGATGGGCACTAGACTCCTCCTCCTTGTGGAGTTCTGAAAATTAACACTGATGGTTCTTCCCGTGGGAATCTTGGTCCAGCTGGTATTGGCGGAGTGGCTCATTGTAGTTCTAGGGATGTTAAATTTTTCTTCTTAGTTCATAAGGGTGATTATACTAATAATCTCATGGAAGCTCAGGCTATTTTATATGCGGTGGAACAGTGTTGCTTGCAGGGATGGAGTAAGATTATCTATGAGTCTGATTCCCAGGTGGTGGTGAACATGCTTTCTTCGCAAGAGCTTGAGGATGTTAGTTGGCAGCTGGCCGCTATTGTTAAGCAATTTCTTTTCTTCTCTTCCTCTTTTCAATTCATTAGGTTCACATATATTCCTCGTGAATGGAATAGAACTGCTAATTGTTTAGCCAAATGGGCTTCTAGTCATGATCCGGGTTGGAATATTAGGGATAGGAGGCAACTGTCCTTTGAGATGGTGCAAGAATTTGATGATCTTGTTGCTCAGGATTGAGCTCCTTGTTGAGCTCTCCTTGTTGTATTCCTTTCTGTCTTAATAAATTTTTACCCCTCTTTTTGCTAATAAAGAGCTTTATCGTGTTCAACAAACTGAGCTAGCTTATGAGATCATAATAATAGAAATTAAAAATAATTGAAAAATAATTAAAAGATTTTTGCAATTTGGTACATTCACTTTCTAGTATTTTAGAGAAATCTTTATGACATCTAAAATACTATAATATCTATTAATTTCACAATTTACTATTTACCCAAAATTCAAATCAATTTTTTCTCAACTCTCAATTTGAGTGGCCTAGTGTAAAGGATATACAATTATTCAAAGTAATATATCCATAAAAATCAATTTCACTATTAAGTCCACTTTGTTAAGATATTTCCTACTATAATTGTTAGAGAGTAATAGTGAAATGGAATGATACAATTGATTTGGATTGTCTTACCCATGCACATTACACATAGAAAGATTAATTAGATGGAAGTCATTGTAGAGGAAGAGAAAGATGAAGTGTGGAGGAATATTGGTAGAGAGTTGGGAACAAGCTTCATAGCTAAGAACAACTAGAGGAGTAGGTGGAGGGAATCAATGAAGTGTTCTCTGCCTCACTAAGTATGCCAATTTTTGCATTATTCTCTAGTTTCATCATAATTTCATCTCATATAATAAATTTATATGTATTTTATTTTTCTACCTATTTTTCTCTCACTTAGATTTCTAATGACATCCAAGGAAGATACAAGACTTTTCAAGGTAATTTTTAAAAATTCCATAGCAAATTTACAAATCAATATTTGATTTGAATGAATTTTACAAATAGAAAGAAACTTTAGTAATAATTATGTATATATTCCTATAATTTTAATGTTTTAAAACATGTTTGGTATCTCAAATATTAGAAGCAAACTTACAAATTGTTATTTCATTTCTACGAAATTTGACTGATAGAGAGAATGGTTTTTAGTAGTTGCATTTATGTTGTTGAAATTAAATATTATAGTAATTCAATTATAGATTATGAATATTTTAAAATCTTTCAATCATTTATTTAATTGACACTTCAATATTTCAGAAGCCAATTTATAAAGTACTATTTTTCAATTAACGATTGTTTTTTGTTTCTAAAGGACTACTTTAATAATAATTGTATGATTGTTTTTCAATTGAATATCTGTCAGATACATAGTTGTAACTGATATATTTATATGTACAATCTTATAAATATGTCCATTAAATGAAAATCTAGTCTCAAATTACAATGAAAAATTCTCCAAATTAAAAATTTTTGTTTGAAATTTTGATTCTTTCAAACATTAATCATGAATTCTCAAGAATATAAGCTCTTGATAATACTTGTTTTATCAAATACTAGAAAGTTGTAAAAATATCTTTAATTTCTATTAATAGTCTTCTCGTATTCTTCATACTCATCAAATTTTGGTTGGGCTTTTTTTTTGTTTTATTGGTGGCCATAATAACAAACCAAAATAGAAACCCTACACAAGATTTGTCAGGTGTATGTAATTCTCTCTTTTCTACCTACGGCTAATAATTATTGTTTGAATTACCTCTTCTTGTGAAGCTTCACTTAAAGAGGCATGACTAGAAAACTCTAAACCATTTGAATACTCCTGTAGGTGCAATGAAGGAAATGACATCCTAGTCACATAGGTTACCGATTTCTCTGAGTTGGTGTAATATCTCAAAATCATGGAAAGCTAATACCTACTTTGAACCACTCTTGTGTTGGGTTAAAATAGATAAAATTTAGTTACATACAATCAACAATGTTTGGATAATTGTTGGGTTTAAAATAGATAAAATTTACTTACATACAATAAACAATGTTTGGAAAATTTTATATTAAAGTCTAGGATCTTTCTTGTCCACAATTTTAGCTTTGGTGAAAACAAATAACTCTAATGGAAGTATGACTATATATTAAGCTCATTGGTCTTCAGATATAATTTGAACTTATAGCCAAAAAAACTAGATTTATAAAAATGAAATAAAATTATTCAAATATATAACATATTTTTAATTTCTTCTTAGAAATAAAATATGGTTTAAAAGGAAATTTTGAAATAAAAGAGTAAAGTGGAAAGTATTGGAAAAATAGAACAATAGTAAGAAAGAAGAGAAGAAAGAACTTTAAGCTTATTTTTATTGAATAATAGATGTCAATTTATACAATATCTTGAGTCAAAAAAACTCCTAAATGACTGCTAATTAGAATGACAACAAAATAATTCATGATTGACAACACACACATAAACTTGACACTAACTGAAATTTATGGACACCTAATTCAAAACATCTACAATAAGAACTTGATTAAAACTAAAACTCTTTGACTCAATCCTAAACTAAACTTGTGTTTCCAACAACTTAACAAAGCTTTCCACATGTGCAACAATTATTATGACTACCACTGGAACATTAACTCCAACACCCCCACTTAATGTGACAAGTAGAGGAAACATTATCTAGAAAGTATACTTTGAAAATATGTCATATAGGGGTAAGACTTTCTCATAGTTATGCATCTATCATTCAACTCTGAAAGATCATTGGATACACCATCTCCAAATGAAATGTCTCATAAATGATGCCAAGCTTTCAGACTTTCAAATCTCCCTAAATTATGAGACACACCATCTCCACATGGAATGCCTCATAACCCTCATAAAGGTATAGCTTCTTCAATCCTATAGGACCTCAAACTATTCAAGCATCCATCTAGACTTTACCACATCATTTCCTATTTTTCAAAGCATTGATCTCTTCAAACTCAAAAAAATTCTTCAATGAAATCATAATCATCTAGTGGTTCTTCTCTTGTCCTCATCTTCTTAATAACTTCTTCTCTAACAAACATAACTTAATAGGAAGATAGCTTTGATACCATATTGGAAAAATAGAATGACAGTAAAAAAGAAGAGAAGAAAGAACTTTCACCTTATTTTTATTGAATAATAGATGTCAATTTATACAATAGCCTAGCTCAACACATCTACTATAAGAACTTGATACAAACTAAAACTCTTTGACTCAATCCTAAACCAAACTTGTGTTGCCAACAACTTAACAAAGCTTGCTACATGTGCAACAATTATTAGAAAGTTCTAGATGGTCATAGTTAAATTCATAAGTCCAATGATATATTCATTTTTGTCAAATATAGAGAACCATTATGACAAATTATTTGTCTTTTTCTTATTTGGAAATGTTTGAAAAAGTATACTAATTATTGACTGAGAACTATAAATACCTTGTTTTAAAAAATCTCAAAATATAGAATTATTAGTAGTTATCTTATGGTCATTTTAAGATTTTATTTGATAATGATTAGTTACAAAATGTATAATATTTCTCATACATGCAAACATACAAGCTATTTATGAGAAATTACTAAATAAAAATATATGATGCTCTACTTGTACTGATATATTCTTCATGTTCTTTATATTCTTCATAAAGCTCTGCCTATAAAAGATCACCTAAACTCCAAACCATCTGGATGTTCTATGGGTGCTAATAAAGGTGATGGCATCCTTTCCACCATAGGCCATCTATTTCTTCCCAAAAATGCTCAGTCAAAGAAAATTAAAATTAGTTTTACGATAGAACTATAAAGATACAAATATTGGCTTCTCATGAATGTCCCACAATAAATAATTAATGCAATTAAATACAATTGATGTGGAATCGTTAAATTTAATAGCTATCATTAGACTCTTGTACTTACTTGATTTGATGTATATTTTCCCTGTATGTGGTGTTAGAGACTACCAGTGAACAATTTGTATTGCTATCCTTGGAGTTAATAATTTTTGACTGGTAATGATTTTTCCCACTACTTTGAAGCCCTCTAAGCATTTCTTCTCCAATTCAAAACTTCTCATTATACATTTCTTCTCAAACCCTAATAGATGCAAAATTCCTTAGATCAGTTTTGAAAACTGGAAAACTAACCACTTCAAATTTGGAGGATTTTTTTATATGATGAATAGTTCTTTTCTATTAATAAATAATATACTAAGATTACAATTCACAAAAATGGGTTGGGGGATACAAGATCACCTTGCGAGAGTTCATACAGCTGAAGCCAGAATCAACAACTATTAATTAAAAAAACATATAAGAAGAAACCCTCAGGCAACTAAAGTAGTGCTAATTAAGGGGGGTGGTTCCTCCCAATCATGAAATCCTAAGTCATCCTTGAGATGGGTAGGTGGGCTAGGAATAGTCCAACCATCAACAACATGATTAGGGGCATGGTCAACATCCTTTGTATCAGGCCACGAAGGTGAGATGGCCAATTCTAGGAAAAAGGGACACTTTCTAGAAACCACATGATGAGGACCAGGAGGAGGAGTTGGGGACCAGCCTATGCCACCATGGCATAGGGAAAGTGAGTAGTGCTGCCAACTGCCATCACTACTATTGGGAGAGTGGTGGTGGGAAGCTTGCGAATGTAGCGTATGTGAGTGCTCCAAATTTAGGACTATTCCAAATAAATATGTTGGATAAAAGTGTCATATTTCATTATGAATTTAGTCACTTCATTGTATGCAATGCCTACATAAATTGATTATTTAGAGAAACATAGGTTCATTTTTCTTTTTGTCTTATGAAATAAGTTGTGTTTAACTATTGTGAATTTTTTATTTAATCCTAATAAATTCTAAGATTAAAAAGTTCAAATACTACAATTTATTGGATTTAATAACATTTGCATGCTCAACATTGACTCAAGATAATAGTTTTACAATTTTCATTCTACATGTATTTTTTAATATATTTTTCTCTCTATATCTCTATAAGTACTATAATTTATAGGATCTAAGTATCATTTGCATACTCAATATTGGCACATGATAATTGTCCCACAATTTTTATTCAACTTGTGTTTTATTCAATACTTTTATCTCCATATCTATGTAAGTATTTGTTACCCAATTTATTTGTTATTCGGTTTGTGCATCCAATCTTTAAAGATCAACATGCTCGAAAAGAGCTCTTGTTTGCTTATGTTCTGAGTGAAAGAATATTTTACACACTTAATATTTTTAGATGTAATTGAACAATGGGGTTTGTCAATCTATGCAAGAGATTTTTATTGTTCAAAACAATTACAAGAGGTATTCAAATTTTCTCATAGATTTATATTTTCATTTGACATGTATGATAGTGTCAGCCAAATAATTTACTTGTAATTATTTATTTATTTTCTTAAATATATATTTCCTTGATTTAATAGAGATCCATCTTTTCTCTCCATTCATTTTATTAAATTTTTATAATTTTTTAACGTTAGTATTCAATTTTATTCAGCACGAAATGAAAAGATAAAAATATTATGTAAGAAAGAAAATAAAACACCATATAAAATAGTGGAAGTAGATCCCAAGATAAACACAAAATGAAAAAAAAAATAAAAAAATATTTAATTAAATTCCCTATGTAGTCATCTTGTGCCCTAACTATGAATTTTTTTGTTATAGCAACACAAAATAATGAAAGAATTAATAAAAGTTATAGAAAGTGAATGTTATTACTAAAGTAAACATAAAACATGCTAATGATTGATAGTTTACATGGTTTGTTGCTGCTCCATCTTTTGTTCTTTTTATCATTCTATATAACTTCTTTATTTTCTATATACATAAACTAGCACTTGTACCTCGTAGGTCCAAGGATTAAGCCAATTGTCAAATATTTTTTTTTTTAAATACTATTAAATTTTTCATGACAAGGACAAACGAACCATATACTCCAAAAGATTTGTATTTGTAATTTGTGTGCATTTTATAGTATCAAGCCAAAAATAAATAGATAACACAACTATTGTAAGTATTTATTGGCATCATTTAGGACCCATAGCCCATAAGTTTTGCATGTCTCAAAAACAATTGTATATATAAATATTTTACTTGAACCAATTGTGTGTATTTTATAATACTCAAGCAAAAATATGTAGAAAATTTATATGATTATATTATATCAAAGATAGTGCCAAGTATCTTTGTTGATTATGATTATGATTATGTAGAAGATCTTTATGATTATGACTATATTATATCATAATCATTTAGAACTAAATTCCCAAGTTTCTTGGTTAAGTAAACTTGTCTAAATTCTAGTTTTGACCATTTGTATGTCTTTTAAATCTATATGGAAGTATGAAAAATCATGTTGTTGTCTTCCAAAAATCATTCTAAGACTTTCTTGCATTTGTGAAGTGGGCTACAGTTGATAATAGGGATTTGAGACAACAAGAAGTATTAGTGAAATTGGAAATTAAGCCATGTAGACACTTAAATATGATTACACCACTAGGTAATCATATTCAGTCATCTCCTAGGACATTATTGATTAAATATTTATTATTTAATTTATTTAATTAGCTATAGTCCAATTGATAAAATCAAATGATCACCCAAAATCAATTTATCAATTAAATCCCAATTCCTCTATTAAATTGAATAAATCATCAAATCTATTCAATTTAATTCCATACTCTCATTTTATTGAATACAAAATTTTATAAAATATCTAAAATCCTAAAATCCTTCCTAAACCCTAATCCAACCCATTCACCCATACTAACCTCACTTAGTCTCCTAACTAACCTATCCCATCAAAGCTAAATCACTTACCCCCTAACCCCCATTTTAAGTTAATCCTAATCCCCTTCTAATCATGTGCACAAAAATAAACATGGGTTAAGACTTGCTAATCCAAACAAAAGTCAACAAATATCTTCTCCCCTCATCCTCCAACATTTATGACTCTTACACCTCTCCCATCCTGTCTTACATCTCTTACATCCCTCTTACATACTCAACCTCGCTCATTACTTCTTTGACCAACCCTTATCCTATCCTCTCACACTCATTCTCCTTGTGACACTTGTCACCTCCCCATTGGTGCTAAACAAGCACAATCCATGTGCTCCCTTTTGAGTGCATCCTGACCCTCCCTCACCATCTCATCATCTTGACATCTTGACCTTCCATTCCTCCAACCCTTGGCCTATAAATTGAACCTCCTCCCTTCAAAAAATCATCCACCTTCCATGCAAATTTATAATGCTATTTTGAGAGCTCATAAACTACCAAAATACCATTATAATGTTGGAATCACTCCATGAATCCATTTTTGAAACCTTGCTTCATTCGCTCCACCCATCCATCTAAAGCTTGAACATATCTTGTGAGAATACACATCTTAAATTAGGGAAAAATCCATTGCATCATGATGTTATACCATTAGGAGCCTACCATTCTTGGTTTGCTTCCTTTTGTGGTGATAACAATGAATCCTATCTTAAGTGTTAACTGCTTTAGTTGTGTTAATGCTTTCTTTATTAGTTAGTATTCAATTTGCACTACTAAAACTAGGTGATACAAGCCAAAGTAATGTACATGTCCATTATGGGTAAAATTGTTTAGATTGTAAAGTACAATATATTCACCTGAATTATAACATCCAATTTGTAAAACAGAACTTTGAAAAACAACCCTTTACTACTTTCTATGATGAAAAATGAATAAATTAGTAGCTCACTACCAATTATCAAATAATAAATGCTTACTTAAACATGAAATTGGGTATAAAAAACAATAAAATAAGAAGTGATTTGTGCACCTTACCAAATGATCTAGAAACATCCTTTGGAACAACTTCAATTCATTGAATTATTGAAATTGGGGCATCTATATAAGTAGTAGGATTTTATTAAAACAACATAATTGTACAAATATTTTATAATAAGAGCATGATTCTATGAAATTTTTGCATACCTTGATTGTTGTGAGGGAAATTGATGTAATTGAGCTTCTTCTCTTATGATTTTGTATGGATTGTTTTCCATTTTGGAAAATCTTTCATGTATGAAAATCAGTTGAATGTGAGGATCATTTAGTGATCTAACTCTAGGTATTGTTGTGAATGTGAATCCTTGCCTTTCTAATTTACCAATACTAATTTTGTCTTTGTGTAGCATAAGCCCATGTCATTGTTAGGGGCATTTTCCTTCACATGCCCCAGGCCAAAGGAATTATTGCTACTACTTTTGGATGATTTGTATCCCATGGTGGACCACTATAATTATCAGTTTTTATTGCAATGTATAGTGGAAGTTGTTGGGGTTTGGAACTGTCACTATAAATAATCTCAATTATTTCACCCAATGCTCCATTTATGAGGCATGCTTGTGTTCATATAGTTTTAGGGAGCATGATATGTTGCCCTTTGTAGAATATGATTTCCTTCTCAAGTCATTCTTCAGTAGTTGCATGTTCTATGTTTAATGTAGTTCTTTTTACTATACTTATTACAATTGGACAATCCAATAGTTTCAACATTTTTTTATTGTGTAGTTTGATAAGATCATTTGTAGAAAATAGATGTATTGGTTTGTCAAATTTATCCCTTTCATCTGATGCAATCTATTAGTTTGTGCATGTGAGTAGGATCTCCCAATCTTATTTTATCAGTTTTGCATTTCCTATATTTTGTAGAAGTTGATGAAACTATGCCTACTCTGTATAATCACCTTGTTGGAAAAATAGTGTATCTAATGTGATGAGTGTTTTAAATTACTCCCAAAATGTTCTTGCAGTAGAGTGTGATGTTTATAGAGGTTTATCCATTGAGGGTTAGTTGGGCAAGGTAAGTGATCTAGATGATGGGAAGGCCACCAAAGAAAATTTGTTGATTTTGTGGAGATGCTTATCATAGTCTACTATATATTTTCAACAGTAACTTTGGGCCAATGAAGCTCAATTCATCAATAAAATATATCTTATTTCTTTTAATTCCTCTTGCACTATATTTAATGCCTTCCCTTGTAGTGGTTGCATTTTTTTAATTGGTATCTTAAGCACCGTATGTATAGTAGATTCATGCATGTTGAATGCAACAACATCTATATGAGCTAGTTCTAGTAGTTGTATTTTTGTTGTTGAATATTATTGTTCAATGCATTTCTTATGTAGTGAATCAAGTATGATTTTCATGTACCATCTATTTCTTGAATATTCATATACACATATTTTCTAGTTGGATATTTTTTGTGTTCCATAGTTATTGTGAGAATTGTCTATTGACATGTTGACAATGGATATCTCGGTATATGATATTTTGATATGGCATTCTCACCTTGTTCAATTTTATTTTTTGTATTTATCAACTATGTTTCAATTTCATGTAGATGTTGGGGAATGATATTTTGATCCCATTTATTGTCGTTATCAAAATCATGTCTTCCAAGCATATCAAGTTCATCAAGAGTAATATTATGGGAGGTATCCACTTGTGACAACATCTACCATTCATTCATCTGCACTATTTCTTTCTCATCTTCTGGTTCTTCTTCTGAGTTTGGTTCACATTCTTGAATGCAATTGGCATACCAAGCATGATATCCATTTGTATTCATGGTAGTCTAATTTGTAATAATTATTTCTTTCATCAAGCCAATGTTAGTTTTTATAATATGAAAATATTTGTATAAGAGAAGCTCACTCCATTAGAATATTTCAAAATGGTCTAACTCAACATGTGGAATATTGTTGAATTTTGGGTAAATATTGACAATGGCTTGCAACTTTCTTTCTTTCCACCTATCATTTCCTCGGTTTATAGAATAAGTGTGTGATCGTGTAGATTCAAGAAGTGTCATCATCTCAAGTTCTGGAGGACATTGACTGAATGCCTACAAGTATGTGGATTATATTTGTTTTGTCCATGACATGTATATCATCTGCCAAAACATTTTTTGCCAAACATTCAAGGATGTGAAAGGACACTATATATGACAAGAGGAAATATTTGAAGCACGTAACCTATTTCTTGTGCCCCTATATCATGCTTAGCTACAACTTCTATCATAAATTTCATGTATGCTCTAAGAGCTAGACTATTAGATTGTTGGGTCAAAGATATTATTTTTAACATATCAACATATGTCTTAGATGTTCTTTATGACTTAGATGCATATTTAGCAATATATTTGAGAATAAGCTCCCTCAAGATGACTAGTTGGAAATCAATATTTTCTCTCCAAATTATTGACATTTCTTGATTGTGAATGTTAAGTCTTTCATCATAAAGTAGATATAATTCATTTTTTCCATGGAGTGTTGTAGTGACACTAGTATTATACCCTTTTTCCTTAAGCATGTGCCTTGTCTGCATTTTGTATGTCTCTAAACCCAATTTATCAATTCTTCATAGTGATGGGTATGCTCTTCTCCTAATATCTCATGTGTGTTGAGCAAGCATGGTTCATATAGAGAACTATGGAAGAGTGTAGTGTTTCTTTGTGAAGCCTCACGAGGGTTCCAAGTGGTAACATACTTGTCAAAAAAGAGTCACGCTCTTTCAAGTTGTGAAACATTGTTCTAATCATGTTTATCCATATTTATCACCTCTTTTTATCTAGTTAATTCACATGTACATGTGCACTTCATCTATTTTGATAGTTAGATCTATTCCAATAGTTTTTAATACACAAAAAAAATTCAATGAATTCCTCCTAAAATATTGTAAAATGACAATACATGTATAATGCTACTTTTATTGGAAATGAAAAGGAGTAACTGAGAGGGGAGGGGTGAATCAGTTACCATAGAAACAAATCCTAGATCCCTTAAAATGTCAACACAACTTTAAAAAAAATCCTTGTTGAAACTCAGTTAACACTAAATATGTTGTGATATTGCTATCAAGATTCAACTATGTGATTTTTGAGTCAAACTTACTGACTCGTGTTTCATGAGTAGTGATTCAACATGAATCTGTTTCTCATAAGAATAAATGGAACACTTAGCACTCATTGGATCTAGGTGATGCTCACAGGGGTGAAGCACTGGGACTTCTCGGGAGGTCACCCATCCCAGTACTACTCTAGCTTGAGTGCACTTAACTACGGAGTTTCCTCCATGGTTAAACCCAAAGCTCTTGAATGGGGTTTGCAAGCTTTGTGTTAAACCATGGAGGAAACTCCGTAGTTAAGTGTGCTCGGGTTGGAGTAGTACTGGGATGGGTGACCTCCCAGGAAGTCTCGATGCTTCACCCCTATGAGCATCACCTAGATCCAATGAGTGCTAAATGTTCCATTTATTCTCATGAGAGACGGATTCATGTTGAATCACTACTCATGAAACATAGGTCAATGAATTTGACTCAAAAATCATACAGTTGAATCCTAATAGCAATATAACATTTTAACTTGCTGTGGAAATTATCTCCTACTTATCCACTAAATATGTTATTGTCACTTGGTTAACACCAAATATACTGCTATCACTTGGTTAACACTTAATGTATTAGTACCATTTGGTTAACACAAAATACATTAATAACACTTAGTTGACATGAAATATATAGATCTTAAGATATTTAATATGATTAAACTTTATTAACTTAGTTGTAGAAACATAAAGGAAATAACATGATTTAACATGAAAACCCAATTTGGGAAAACCACCAATTGAAACTAGTTACTATTTTTCACTCTTTTGAAGTGTGCCCTATTAGGAGTCAAACCTATTAAAGGTTACAAAATACACTGTTAGGTGTGACCCTATTAGATGACTTAATTCACCCTATTATGAGTGGCCTTGTTAGAGGTATTTAGACACTTCAATCTACAAATACCACCTTGTCAAAAGATTTTCCAAATAGATGTTAAGCTAGCTTTAGGAAGAGATTTGATTCATTGTTACAATTAGTAAAGAGTAACAATGACTTGACCTAATTGCTGATGAATAACTTTTCTTATATTGATATCTTTGTTCTAGCTTGATTACTTGATCCTCCTTGATCAAAATGTTCTTTGCAGTTTGGCCAACTCGAATTCTCTGCCCTCCTATAGATATCCTTCCAATTCACTTCCTTAATTAATCTTCTTCAATTCCTCATTTTAATGCTCAAATAGACCTTATATTTATATGATTCACCTTGTCAAGTCATCTTTAATATTCTTTTAATCAAATAATTATCATCCCTTAAGTTGACTTGTATTAACCAATTAAAAAACTTAATATACTAATAGTTGACTAATACAGGTGTGAGTACTTGATTAACATAGAGGATCCCTTTATTCACTGACCAACTCAGTTAGAAAAAGAGTTTGTGGTTAACCAACCCAGCTGAGTCAATATTGTCTTCATGTTGACTTTGCTTTGATAACTAACTTAACTTGGTTAATATTGACTTGGCTTCATTAACAAATTGAGCTTGGTCAATACTATTTTTGAGCTTGGTTAATACTGAATGCTCAACATACACAAAATTTATCTTTAATGCTTGAGTGATCTCGACAATCACTAATTTTTTGATAAGGCTTTGTATTTTAGGTAACATCAAAGACAACATACAAATTTAAATAATTATTTTCAACAATCTCCCTCTTTGGCATTGATGATAATACAACATGTCATAGTACAATGAGATTTTAGAGCAAAATAGAAGGATAATATCCTTAGTTTGATTCTAATTCTCATCCATGACAACTCCCTCTATTAGTGAGAACACCCTCTAACATCAATCTCTCCCTTCAGAATGATTTTCTCTGACTTCTCTGATTGTAGAATCTCCCTCTAACTTAATGATACACAATTTATGATATTTTTGATATGACAACAAACTTTCCCTCTTTGACATTTCATGCAAAAGAAAAATTTCAATGAATATGCCATGTACCTGATGTACTAATTCATATGCAATCTATTCTTGCACTACTGCATCAACTTGACTGAACTTCAAATACTCAGTTGATGTATCACTAATCTTTCTTTAGTGAGCTTCTGATAGTGGAATGACACCTATTTTACCTCTTAGATAAAAAAATGAATCCTTAGGTAATGGATTGGTAAATATGACTACAATTTATTCTTTTGTATTTACATATTCCAATCTTACCTCCTTTTCTTGCATTAGTTCTCTCAGAAAATGATATTTTATTTGTTGTGTACTTTTTCTTGGTATGCATCACTAGATTCTTGGAAATGTTAATTGCATCGATGTTATCACAGAAGATAACTGCTAGATCCTTTATTTCTTCCTTCATACCTAAGTTTGAAAAAAATGATGTTGGAACAATTGACTACTACTACAACATATTCCTCTTTTGCTAGAGACTGGGAGATGCAATTCTACTTCTTGCTTGTTTAAGACACTAGCCTCTTTCCAAGAAAAAAATGCTCCACCACTAGTGCTTTTCCTATCATCAATACTTCCTACCCAATCAACATTAGTGAAGGCTTTTAATTCAAGGTTTCCTCCCTTCTTATACCATAAACCATAATCTTTAGTACCTTTTAGATATCTCATAATTCATTTTATCACCATGATATGACTTTCCTTTTGATTAACATAAAATCTCGCTACTATACCAACTGCTAATGTAATATCAGGTCTTGTGTGTACTAAATACTAAATCTTTCCAATCATTGATCTATATGTAGTGTTATCTACCTCTTTGGAATCATCATTTTTGGAAAGCTTATGTCCAATAGACATAGGTGTTCCAACTAGTCTAGAATCTTCCATTCCAAAATTCCTTAATATCTCCTTGATAAACTTTGATTGAGTAATGACAATGCCATCCTTCTTCTATTGAATTTGTAGGTCAATAAAAAATTTAATCTCTCCAAACATTGACATTTCAAATTATTTAATCATTCTCTTAGAAAAAATATTTGCACAAGTCATCATGTCTAGTGAATAATATATCATGTACAATTTTTTTTGCAAGTGATATCTTCTTTTTTGGTTCATCCTTGATGTATAGACTATTGTTGTCATTTGTTCTTTGAGAACCATTGTTTACCAAATAACTATGCAATCTTTCATATCAAGCTTTGGAGGTTTGTTTGAGAACATATATAAAGCTTTATGTAATCTAAAAACCATATTCCTTTTGTTAGGACCTATGAAACCTTAAGCTTGCTCAATGTAGACTTCTTATTCTAGGATAACATTCAAGAAAACTGACTTTACTTCCATCTGATATGTACTTTGAATCCTTTATGTGTACCATAAGAAAGTAGTGTTCTAACACATTCTAGTCTTGCAATAGGAGAAAATGTTTCTCCATAATCAATACCTTCTTGAGAATAACCTTTGCAAACTAGCCTTGTTTTGTTCCTTGATACTTCTCCATTTTCATTCAACTTATTTTTGAATACCTATTTTTTGCCAATTACATTTTTTTCCTTGGGTCTAAGAACAAGAGTCCAATTTTTTTTCCTTTCAATTTTTTCAATCTCTTCATTCATTGCCTCAATCCAACTTTCATTGTCTAATGCATCTTTAACATTTCTAGGTTCAAACTTAGTAAGAAAACATGTACCTTTTAATTTGTTCCTTGTCATTGTGCCTTTTGACTAATCTCTAATGATTTTCTTAGATGCATGATGCCTTCTAACATATCTAGCAAGTATAGGTTCCTTCTTTCTGATTTTGGACTTGATTCACTCAAATCACCATGCTCAAAATGATCTTCTAAATCATGCTCAAGCCCTAGTGTTTATGACTTGGAACCCTCAGATTGTGACTCGAGTTCCATTATTTGAAACTCAATTCCTTTTGATTGAGACTTGGGTTCCTTTTGACTATGACTTAGGTTGTAATGGTTGTAACTCGGGTTGAATTGGAGATTTAGGGGACTTGGATGGTGAAGACTGTCGATTTCCAATTGCATTTTCTTGAACTTTAGGTAAAGTATTAGATTCATAGTAGAAAAAATTAATATAATTTTCAAGTTCTTTTCTACTTTGTTCTTTAGTCTTTTTATCAAACTCATCAATTTTTACATTTGCACTTTCTATAATGTTGTGAGTTGTAATATTCAAACATTAATATGCTTTTCTTTTGTTGGAGTATCCTAGGAATATGCCTTCATCACTTTACATCAAATTTTCCTTTCCTTGTTTCTTTTAAGATATAGCATTTTCTTTGAAATACTTTGAAATAAAAAACATTGGGTTTATAGCCATACCATAATTCAAAACCGTTTTTTTATCTAAATCTTTGTCCAGTTGAACTTAGTTCAAGGTATGAACTATTGTACTAATTTCTTCCTTCCATTATTTTATTGCAACATTTTTCTTTATCATCAATGTTCTTGCACAATCCATAATGGATCTATTTCTTCTTTGTGCTATGCCATTTTGTTGAGGTGTACCAAGTGTAGATACATTTCTTTTGAATCCTCTTTCATTGTAGAATTTGTTGAATTCATTTGAGATGAATTCTCCCCCTTTGTATGACCTTAGAGATTTTAGTTTATTTCCTGTTTCTTTCTTCACTCTCAGATACCACTTGATTTTTTAAAGGCTTTAGATTTATCTTTCGAGTACCTCATTGTAATCATCCTAGAATAATCATCAAAAAATAAAATAGAGTACTTATCTCCATAGTAGCTTTCTATGCCAATAGGTCCACAAAGATCTTTATGAACCAACTCCAAAACTTCTTCAAGATGATAATTATTACTTTTGAAGGTTGTCTTTCCCATCTTCCCAATTTGACAATTCTTACACATGCCCATATCAGGTTTCTTTAGGCTTGGAATGCCTCTTACTCTTTTACTCTTGCTTATGTTGACTAGGTTATCAAAATTCGCATGACATAGGGCATGTGTAGGATCATGGTGTACCAAAAAGTGATGATCTGAAAAATTTGTAGTTCTGAAATATCTTAAACCATTTCAAAATCTATTCCAACTTCTTTCCCACCGGCCCTAATACTAAATGAAAACAATTAATATATTTATAAGGTCTACTATATCTTTTGATACCAAACCTATATGGTCAACTTTAAAACCATCCTAAAAATGTGCTTTTGGCCTATTTTTATGTGATTTCATTTCTAACATGTAGCTGACAACTTTTTTTTCACCAAAATTTGATGAAATGAAAAGGGTTTCTTAAGAATGTTCCTATCTTTCCATAAATGTAAGGTTTATCAAATTACAAGTTTAGTAAGTAATTATTACTTATTTTCTAATGGAGTTACATATAAAGTGTTGGCTAACACAATACTTCAAAAACAACTATAACTTTCAAATGGTACAACATTTTTTAAATCCAAAAGATGCATCACATTCTATGTTTCTTTTACTATAAGGAAAAAAATAAAAAATTGAATTTTGTAGAGTTTTAAATTAGTTAAGGTGGTCAGACATGAGAGTTTTTTAGTTCCAAAAATACTAAAGTTAAAAATTAATTATTAATTAATTATTTAGAATAAAAATACCCAAAAATATGTCTCACATCCAAGCATGAGTATACTACTTATATCTAGAATATTATTAAAAAATATTATCATTTGATTTTGACTAAGGTGGTCAGACATACGTCTACTTCCTATTTTTGTTCTAAATTTTTTGTTATATTGCATTAAAATTCAAAATTTTGACCAATAATTTATTTTTTTGAGACAAGTCCTAGTAGTTTAGAAACTAGATTCAATTTTCTAGAGATTCTTTTCTCTCAACTTTTTAATATAAAGCTAATAATAAGTAAAAAATTGCATGTCAAGTTGACATAATCCTGATTATCTTATTTTTTATTGCCACTTAAGAGCATAGTTTGGTTGACCATGATCCTGCACATACCCCATAACCTTTTATGCCATAACCAAATTTCCTCTACTTGTGCTAAGAAAAATGAACTTTCAATTAGATCTAGATAGAATAGATTACCTATTGCTTGATTGCTAGTCCCAACTATATTTCATTTCCTATACAACAACTTGGCATTTCAATTCATGAATTCTACTTTGAATCCAATGTTGTTCAACTATGCCACACTAAGTAGATTGTATTTGAGTCCTTCAACCCAGTATGCATTGTCACATCTGCGTTCATTAGTTATGCAATGCAACCTTTTCCTTTTACATAACAGGGTTCATCATTTCCAAATTTGACACTCCCATAACCATAGTATTCTAAGTGCTCAAATTTTTTTTTATCACTTATATTCATGTTGTGAGAAAAACCATTATCTATTATCCATGTGCCATTCTTGCTAATATGAGAAATGAGGGCCATCTTATTATTTTCATCATTTGATTCATCTTTAATAGCAATGCAAACCATTTCATTATCATCACTACTATTAGAATCTTTAGCCATGTAAAAAGTTTTCTTACTTTTATCCTTGTTATCTTTGTAGCTTTTGAAATATTTATTTCCTTTGTACTTGTCATACTTATTTTCTTGTTTGCCTTCTTTGATTGGACACCTTGCAATGTGACCAATTTCTTCACAAGAAAAACAAATTAGGGGCATTTTACCTATGTACTTTACTTTGCCTTTAGGAAATCTTCTCACAAGTAGGGCTTCAATGGTTTCAAGGTCATCATTAGAATCATCTTCATCTTCACTATCACGCTATTTTTCTTTAGAATTTTCACCTTTCCTTTTGAGTGATAGTTTAGCCTGAAATTCATGCTCAATGTTACTAGAGTTAGGAACATAGTTATCAAAATTGTTTAACTCAAAGGCTTTCAACCTTCCCACTAGTGCATCCAAAGTTATATCATTTTTGGGACCACATCTCATCTCTTGAATTATCAAAACTCTAATTGCATAAATAGGAAGAAGATTTTTGTGTACCTTGCTGACCACTATGACATCATTTGTTTTCCTTCTTAATGCTCTAATTCCACTCACACTTGCTTTGATTCTTTCATTGTATTTTGCAATGTTTTCATCTTTTGTCATTGTCATTTGATCAAATTGACCTCTTAGAATTTCTACCTTATCTATCCTCAAATTTTCATCTCCTCGATAGATATCTTTCAGCTTGATCCATATTTCATGAGCAGTAGGACAATCTTTGACTTCATGAAATTCAACATAATTAAAGGTAGAAGCAATGTCAATCATTATTATGTTATGATTCTTATTTTCCACAATTTGGTCGATAGAAAAAGGTCAAGAAGGTGTCACATACTTGTTCTCCAGGTATTTTAGGCCTATGTCTGCAATGGTTTCCAAATGTAGCTTCATGAGTTCTTGCCATGATTGGAGGTTATCTCTATTCAATTTAAGAATTTCCCTTCTGTACAAGACATCTTTATCTTTATCTTAGGTCCTTAAAAAATTTTTTACAAGCACCAATAGCTCTAACACCAATTTTTAGAAATGCAAAGGAGTAACTAAGAGGGGATGGATGAATTAGTTACCACAAAAAAAAAATCCTATATCCCTTAATATGTCAACATAACTTTAAAACAAATCCTTGTTGAAACTTAGTTAATACTAAATATGTTACCATCAGTCATTTAACACTGAACATATTACTATCACTTTGTTAACACTAAACATATTATTGTCACCCAGTTAACACACAATATATTACTGTCACTCAGTTACCATAGAATATGTGGATCTTCAGATATTAAATGTGATTAACCTTTATTAACTTAGTTGCAAAAACATAAAGGAAATAACATGAGCACATCAAACACAAACATTTAACATGGAAAGCCAATTTGGGAAAACCACAAATTTCAATTACTTACTATTTTTCAATCTTCTCAAGTGAGCCTTGTTATCAACCCTATTATAAGTTATAAAACACACTATTAGGTGTGCCCCTATTAGAGGATTTAATTCACCTTGTTAGGAGTGGCCTTTGTAGAGGTCTTTAGACACTTCAATCTAGAAATGTCACCTTGTTAGAGGGTTTTCCAAATAGTTTTAAAGCTAACTATGTTAGGAGATTTGATTCACTATTACAATTATTAGAGAGTAACAATACCTTGACCTGATTGCTGATGCAACTGACTTTTCTTATTCAGATCTCTGTTCTTTCTTGATCACCTGATCCTCCTTGATCTGAATGTTGTTTTCATCTTGGTCAACTTGGATACTATGTCCTCTTGTTGATATCCTTCTAATTCGCTTCCTTAATTCATCTTCTTCAATTTCCACATTTTATTCCTCAACTTGAATGCTCTTTTAATCAAACAATTAGCACCCCTTATGCTAGCTTGTATTAAATAATAAGTTAAAGAAGCTTAATATACTGACATTCGGTTAATACAGGATTGAGTACTCGGTTAACGCAGAGGATCACTTCATTTTCTAACCAACTCAGTTAGAAGAGGAGTTCTATGGTTAACCAACCCAACCCAATCAATATTATCTCCATGCTGACTTTCCTTTGATAACTAACTTGGCTTCATTAACCGACTGGGCTTAGTCAATACCATTTCTAAGCTTGGGTAATAATAAATGCTCAACATATAAAGAAATTGTCTTCAACACATGAGTAAGCTCAATAATTACTGACTTCTTGATAAGACTTGACATTTTGTGTAAGATCAAAGACAACATACAATTGAATAATTATTTTCAACAACTGAGGGTTATTGATTACATTATACATGCATTGTGTATTTGATAACATCATTAGGGATGTGTTATTTATGAATAATTGATGTAAATTTGGCCATTTTTTTATCTATTGCACTCAGTGTTAAGAAAAGTGTAGGTGATCCTATTTGGTTGATCATGTTTATCAACTATGTTTGTCATCTATTCCAATAAGGTCATGTTTCTAACATGGAAAAACCATAGTGCACCAATTCTTGTACAAGTTGGTTATTTAGTAGATTTGTAAGGTGTGCATAAAGATTTTTTAATAGTAGGAGGCATATTTTCTTCTATATTTCTTTTGATAAATATGGCCGCAACTGCCTAGCTACAATGACTAGCCACGATATTGAGGATGAAATATCCAAAGAAGGTATGACTTCAAAATCTATTGTCATAGAACTTCATTAGGTGTTGTACAAATTCATGACTGTGAACTTCCTTTATACAAGGTTGCATGTAGAGTGCAGATTCATTTGGTAAGAGTATGGGAAACATCATATCCAACAAGCCCTCTATGTTGTATTCATTTACTAGAGATGAATCTATCATTGGCCAATTGATAACATTTTTTGCATTATCTTCAAGTTGTAATTTTTTCTTAACAATTTCTAGCTTGCGTGTTGTTTTTAGGTGTTGAGACATCAACAATGATGTCTATGCTATGTTATTTCCATTAATCTCTTCATCAATATCCATTTCATGATTTGGCACTCATATGTCTTCAACAATTTCAATAGTTTTGAGCATACTTGAGATATCTATTCTTTTTTCATGGATTTAAATTAGATGTTCAACATAAATGGTGACATCCTTATGGTATGAGTCATATTTCACCTTGTATTGTGATGCATCTATAATGTGACTTCTATTTACATAAATATCATAAGAATGACTTGTTGAATGTAATCTATGAATAATGAGTATATCTAGGTCTTGTATTTTATGCGGAAGAATGTTTACAATGTTGTTTATGTCATGTGTGAAGCTTATCATGTGTCCATGATATTTATATTGACCTCCAAAATTCTGTGTCACTTGTAGAATTGGGTTAACTCTAGCAATCACCATCTCTTCAACCTGAGTCAATATCTTGAGTATAGTAGGTTGTTCTCCTAGATCCATATTGTTTAAGAATCAGATCCAATGCATTCCTTTCTCATGGAAGCATCTCTTGCACATGGAAGTCATGTTTAATAGATGCAAGTGTATACTTGGGTATCATTCTTTGTGTGTAGTGCAACATTGTAGGTTGGACAGTGCATCGATCCATTTGCAAAGTTTTCTCAGTGCCATTGTATGATCATTTCTTTTCCTAATCCTTGCCTATTTATTCCTTTCTTCTTGAAATGGATTTTGATAAAAAGTCAAGTGGTTCCTCTTGTAATGTTGGATCTATTTGTTGTGTTCTTTTGTTCTGAACACTTTGTGTCCCTATTTGCTACAAAGGATTTATGTTTTTCTCCAATTTGTTAGCACATCTTTGAGCAGCTATTTGATCTTTATGTTGGGCATATTATTCTTGATTTCCCTTTGTCCTTTCTTGTCATTAAAGATTGTGAAGTGAAATTTCTAGAATGTAAGCATACTTTTCTTGTAGTGGAGCTTCTTGACTTTGTAATCGATGGAAGTATAACTTTTGAAGGTCTTTCTCTATGGCATCTTCTAGAGTAGTCTCTATTTGTATGTGTTTAGGGATACTTGAAACTCTCTGTAATCTTTTAGTGTGTCTACAAATAACTATTACATCTTTGTTATGTGCATAATATTCTCTATTTCTTTTTTTATTTTCTTGTAATTGTAGTACAGAAGATGGTAATAGATGGAACAAATTTTGAAAGGCCTTGTTCTATGGTTGCTTCTAAAGTAATATCTATTTGAATTTGTTGAAGGGTAGTTGAAACTCTCTGTAATCTTTGAGCATGTCTCCAGAAAGCTATCACATCTTTGTTATGTGGATAATATTCTATATTTCTTTTTCTATTGTCTCATATTTGTAGTATAGAAAGTGGAGTTCTTGGGAGATGTCTACTTGTTGAAGGTTCTATTTCTTCAAACCTCTAAGTAGGATATATTATTTGGTTAGAAAACTCCATGAGAAGAAGGTAGACATGCAGTAAATGAAGAGAGTAATTAATTGGGAGGAAATGATACAGATGTGCGATAGATTGAATATTACCCCTTCTACTAGGTTATTCTAGAGTAAGCATAGAAAGAAAAATGTGACCCTTTGATTCTTAGTGTAAGTAGTCATACTTGAACTATTTGTAAGTATCATCTATTAGTAATTATAGATAAGATTTGAATAAATGGTTTTCCTAATCTATAAGTTAACAAGTGTGTAAATAAATCATAGTGGATGTTGTGATCTTTTTTGTTGTAATTAATTAGTACTTATGTACACCACATAGTAGTTCCCATACAATAGTACAAATTCAATTCTACTTGATGTTCACTAATAAATGATATTGTGTAAAGCAATACCCTTGCAATATACATTAGACAAGACCTTAAAGAGAAGCCAAAAAAATTGTGACAATAAATGAAATCTAAACTAGGGAATTTTAGAAGGATCTTGTTAGGGTTTGTCATTTTTGGTATATTTTTTCCTAATTTTTGATGCTTTGGATTTCAACAAATAATCAAAGTTTGCCTGTATAGTTGCCTAGTTCATGGTGTTGTAGGAGGGACCATTTTAGTACAAGGTGAGAAAACACTACAAGTCTGTCAGTGCCATTTTCTAAACATCGAGGGCTTTCCTCCCTTCGCAATATTGTTTTCCCATCATTTTGAATGGACATATTAATTGGTAATTTTGTCATTGCATACTAATTTATTTTTATATTTTAAAATTTTAAATATACCAGATCCAATTATAATTTATTTCAAATGAAATAACTTTCATATTTTTAATATAATTAAACATATATTATAAATGCTACCTCAAAGATTTAACAATTTTGTATAAATAGTTTTTAAAATACAATAAACCTAATTTATTCACAGGAAGAACTAAAATAAAAAAGACAACTTACATCTTGCACAACGAGCAACAGCATGGGCTGTAAAAGATCAAATTGGAATAGAGTGCAAGTATATTTGTTGAAGCCAATCATCATCACACCCAAATCTGCAAACACTTTGAAGCGTAGAGTTAAATACCAAATATTGGATTGGCATTGCCCTCAGCATAAACAAACACACATGATATAATATTCTACACAAGAATATAGTCTTACAAGATAGTGCTATTAGTAAGTGCAGGCCTTTCTTGAGTTTTTGAAAATTTCCTAACTTTTTTAATCAAGACATAAAAAGAAAAGTTTCACGTGGATTTAAATATGTTTTAGTGTTGTTTCTTAAACTCGGTCTTAGTTCCATAGTTATAGGATTATTGTGAAAACATATTTCGGTGCTTGCTTGCTGTTGAAAAACTAGGTTATATAGTTTTGTGGTGACCTGCAATCAAACTATATGCTAAAATACAATTATTGATGCATATGAATGCTACGATTGCTCCAACATGTTTTCCTCGAATCTCTGTGAGGGACCACAAAGATCTCGAATGCAACAGAAGATTCTTAATTCGCATGCGCTGGGACCAAACAATAATGGCAAGAGTGAATTTGTAAGACAAATCCTCAAAATATTAATGCTCTTGTCAATTTGGCTATAACGTCATATTCATTTTCAACACATAAATTTTGATTTGTAATTTTAGAATTTGTTGGTTTCTTTTATTACTCCTAATTAGTTTTTAGTTATATATATTTTATATTCAAGAAGATAGAGAAACATTTAAGTTTTATTAACTGATCCAAATTTTAAAATCTTAAGAAAATATTTAATAGTGTATATATCTCAAATGATATAAGTTTAAAGAATTTACAAGAGTATTATTGTTTTTGAAATAAAAGTAGCTGAAATAAGGGGGTTGATCCATTACAAACAAGCTAGACAACTACCAACAGATAACCATCAGAACATAACTAACCCCTAATATTTTTTAAAACAAAAATAGAAGTTTATACTATAATTATAAAAGTAACTACAAGGTTTAAACAAAATGTCTATTAACAAGCTAAAGTCACTTAACAAAAACAAAGGCATGACAACATTAAAACTGAAAAAGTCTATAAACCAGCAGATTAATAGCATGCAAAAAATAAAAGAAGGGGGGAGCCCTTATAATTTCTTGACCTCCTTCTTCCCCAGAAGGACATTCACCCAGTCTTCTGTCAGGAAGTCAAAAAGCAGCTTGGAGTCCTCCTTGAGTAGGTCCCCTTTGACATCCTTCAATAGGCACAGAGTGGTAGCCATGGCACGAGTGACTTTAACTATAAACTTGGTTACCAATCCCTTTCTATCGGTGAGTGCTTGAATTCTCTCCCACAACTCATTACCAGCCTTAACTGAATCACTTAGGTGTCCAACTCTGCCAGCCTGAGTATCCTACACAACCAGGGAGTTAGTGGCCTTTATGGAACCTACCTTAATAGGGGAGGAGATCATAATGGGGGAAGGCATCTTGTCCAGCATTTTAGGGAATTGATCTTTTGTTAGATCCACACACCCAGACACCGTTGTCACTGAGACATGCAACACCTCCTTATTCTCCTTGCCATTACCCAAGTTCAATCTAGAGGAATCAGAAATATCCTCTTCAACATCCTTCATACCTGCTGCTCCAAAGTTAATAGCTTTCTCCTTCATTCTTCTTTTGTAGCAGCCCAAATCCTTAGAATCTTATTCCTCCTATGAGGCTCCACTATCTTAACTTCCTCTAAGCCCAAGACTTAGCCAACCTCCTCGGCCTCCTCCTTCCCCCTCTCCCCTCATCCTACAACTATGTCTACATCTTCTCCTTACCTTTTCCTTTTTCCCCCTAGGGGAGGGATTAATTAGGGACCCATTAGGATTGGGCTAAGTGGTAGGGGCTCTACGACCCGTAATCCTAAGGGGGACCATTTGGGGCTTGAGGTTCAGGTGAACAAGAATATCAACTTCCACAATCCTAGGGGGGACTAGGGTAAGGTAAAATTGATACAACCTAAAAATTAAACCTTGGTGTAAAATAGTAAAACTAACCCCCCTTCTCATTTTATTTTTCACATCAACAATAGTATCCTCAAGATCATGTAGCAAGAAAAAGGGAAGTGAAAGAAAATTGTGGTGGCAAAAATTATTAAGAAGGGGAAAATGGTAGTAGTAGAAAACTCCATACCTTCCTTCCAGGGTAAGATATTTCATTATAATCAGAGAAACCTCATTCCATGGGTCAAGCAGTTTCTCCCTCATGAAACCTCCTCTGTGCCGAATGTGTTCCTCACCCTCTACAAAGAAACATTGTAGACTTGTTTCATTAGTCACCCATATCACCTTCTGCCATTTTCTTCCCTTCATTTCCAAGCTCGTCGCTATAGCAATCACCTCTTCTGAAACATGAAACAAGATACCATTAACTATCATACTACAATTCTCCCATGATTTAACAAACTGCATAGAACAATTCTCATCATGACCATTGAGAGCCTCCATGAATGAGACAAAACCACCATCCTTTAGTAAGTACCAAACCAAGGGCTTCCTCACACTGTCGTCAATCATAGTCGGTTCAATGCGCATTAGGTCACCTCCCATCTCTATAATTTTTTCTCTCCTCTCTCTCTATTCAAAGTCCAGTCCCTAAAAAATATTTCATTTTTAGAAAGATAAACCCATAAATAGAGATGATAATTACAATTAATAGTAATAATGAATCCTATCAAATTGGTGAGAAAGATCGCATGTCGGCCACCATGATCTATCCCCCAATCATTTCCATCATTTGCAATAGCCCACAAATCTTTTAAAAATAATTATTTTTTCTACATGGCGTACAATGATCCATAAAGGGAAATGAATAAAAAATCTCCCATTTCAAGCTTCCAATTTTGGGGCCATGAGTTATAATTATTGCCCATAGCCAAACATTTTCTCTTACCACATAAGCATCAAGTACATTTTGTCCCCACCAGCTCAACATCACTATACAAAGTAACTAGCTAGGATTCATCATTTTCTATTTCTTTATTCACTAACTCCCTCACCAAATTTGGTAGAGCATTCAAATTCCTCCAACCTCTTAGTCTGTCTAGCTTTAAACCAATTGCCGCCATAACATTAGCCACACTCTTTTCCTCCCAAAAAATGTGATTCAAATCAAACCTATTGAGGGTGGCTAATAGGTACTTGATATCAGCAATAACACTTTTGATAGCCCATCCCTCCCAAACATTTCCTTTAATAGTCTTGATAATGACTTTAGAACCACCTTCAACTTGCACATCCTACCATCCCACACTTATGACTAACTTTATACCCCTATAAAGAGCCATCACTTCCACTACATTATTTGAAACTTTCCCTAATAGACCAGCATAAGTCAACAACATCCTTCCCTTATAGTCCTTGACAATCCCTCCACCCGTCGATCCCTCCTTTCTGGCAGCACCATCAAAATTAAGTTTGACCCAATTAGTAGGCGGGGGTTTCCGTCTAGTTCTCTTTCTAGCCATAAGATTAGAGTTGTCAATCTCCATAATCCCTTCCATCAATGACCAACACTTTGCAATTCTAACCTCTAGGGTAGAAGGGGGGAATGTTGGTTTTCTCCAATTACTACATCTAGTGTTTTCAACTATCAATTTGAAGACCATATCAACCACGACCTTCACCCCCCTCTTCTCATTTTTGAATACCCTGTTATTTTGCTCCTTCCTCAAGAATATTATTATTTTTAAAACATTATAATGTTTATTTAAGAACAATTTTATTTCACTTATACAATTTATTTTTGACAGATCTTTATTACATCTATATATTATTGAAGAATTGTTTTAGTATGACTACATAATGATACTAATCATTTATTTGTAAAACCTACTTGCACTTCAAACTTCAATTCTTATTAATCATACATGTTATATTCTTCCATGTATCCTCAAACTAAACATAATTCCAAAATTCTTGTGATGCACAAGAAAATGATGGTAGAAGGCAATCTAGTATTTCATCATTATATGTTGAAACTCAATAATTTCATACCTTTCAATAGCTATCATATACATGTCCCTTAGATATAATCTGATTTTGCATTTGTCATATGTTCAATTATAGTTATGAAAAAGGGATTTTTATACAAGGCTATGTCATAAAGTAATTTTATATTTGTGGATTTTTTTTTTACATGCTTTATCTATTTTATGATTTATTTTATGTCAAAAGGCTATTTTATCTTGTTTTAGTATGTCATAAGATTATCTTATTTTGGTCTATATATGTTAATGGATTATGAGCAATATTTTATTTTACTCTTATTTTTTTTTGACAAAAATGTTTGTTTCCTACTTCTATAAAATAAAATTATAATCTAAAGCTAATAAATTAAATTATACAAATGTCATCCATTTTGTTTCAATGACTTCCTTTTTATCCATTGATTAGGAGTTAGAGATAGATCATTCCCTTAAAGATAGGATTATGGATAAAAAGTGCAACATAGTGGCATGTATTTTTCATCATAGTTTTAATTTATTTAGTAATTAGAAATATAAGTTTTATTGTTAAATTAACAATTCACAATAAATAAATAACACTTATTCAAGGGGTTGGAGAAATTGCACGTTGCATTGTATGGTCTGGAAAGCAAGTGATGAACCATAGTTTTATGTTTTTCTAAGTTTCTTGCATGTGTATGGATTAGTTTCAGTTTTTTTAGTGTTGGAAGTGCTAGTAGATATCATTTAGAGATTATTTACTTATTTCATTTGTCATTTTGTAAGGTTTTGTGTGTGGTGAATAAATATTTTGATTTGTGTTAGTATGTTGTCCTGAGACTACCTATTTGTGCAAATGGGGTGACACAATTGAATAACATTGGATTCAAGATAGAATTTGTGAATGTGAAGGCCAAACTACTAGATTGAAAAGGAAATCAGGTTAGATTTGGAAAACAAACAAAAGGTAACCTATTCTATCTAGATCTTAGTGAAAGTTCATGTTTTATTACTCAAGTATAAGAAAGATGGTTACGACACAAAAGATTATGTCATGTGAACTTTGATAATCTGATTAAAATAAGCAAAAACAAAAGAGTAATAGGTATTCCTAGACTAAGGAAACCTGATATTGGTCTATGCAAAAATTGTCAAATTCATAAGATGGGAAAGACTAGCTTCAAAATCAAGAACTATCATTCTGATGAAGTCTTAGAACTTGTGCATATAGACTTATATGGACCTATTGGAATAGATAGATATAGTGGCTATAAGTTTTTCATTCTTTTTGTTGATGACTATTCTATAATGATGACTCTAATGTATCTAAAAAAAAATCTAAACCTTTACAAAAATTCAAGTTGTATCTGGCAAGAGTAGAAAAAGACACTAGAAAGAAGTTGGAATGTTTGAGATTAGAGAGAGGTGGTGAATTCATCTCCAATGAATTCAATGAATTCTACATTGAAAAAGGAATTAAAATACAAGTATCAACACTTGGTACACCTAAGCAGAATGATATAGCTAAAAGAAAGAATAGATCCATCATGGATTGTGCAAGAACACTAATTATAGAAAAGAATGTTTCAATCAAATATTGGAAGGAAGCAATAAACATTGTAGTACATACCTTGAATAGAGTATAGCTGAAGAAAGACACAAATCAAACTCCTTATGAACTATGGTATGACTACTACAAACGTAATGTAAGTTACGTAAAAATATTTGGCAAAAAATGTTATATCTTGAAAGAATCTAGGAAAGGTAAATTTGATGTCAAAGGTGATGAAGGCATATTCCTAGGATACTCATACAGAAGTAAAGCATAAAATTTTTGAATTTGTCTACTCATAAAATCATAGAAATTGCATGTGTGATAATTGATGAGTTTGCAAAAAAGAGTGAAGAAGAAAGCAATAAAGAGCTTGAGGATTACATAAGATTTGTTTACTATGAACCTGATACCCTACCAAATCTATCTAGTAGATAAGAGGCTTCACCTCCTGAGTCCCCAAAATATCTAATAGCTACTAAGTTGCAATATGTGCAACCCAAGTCATAGTCTCAAGGATCTAAGTCGTAGTCAGAGGGTATCAACCTATTACTAGAGCAAACTGAGTTTGGTAGACTTGAGTCATAGATTGTGGGACCTGAGCTTAATACTGAAGTTCATGAAGAAATCAATAAAACAAACTCCAAATCTAAAGAACTTGTGCTAGAAAGATATGTCAAAAGGCATCATACACTTGACCAGATTAGTGGAGACAAATTAGATGGAACAATAACAAGAAACAAATTGAAAGTTACATGTTTACTTGCTAAAATTGAACCTAGAAATATTAAAGATGCTTTGTGATTTTCTAATTTTTCACAGTGCAAAGAAGTTTCAAAAATATGTGTAAAAATATCAGGTGATCCCTATGTCTTGCATATTAGGGTTTTTCTTTTATTATTTTTTCAAAATTTTGTGCTACCCTAGTCATGTACTGACTGTTATGTGCCTTGAATATTATTAAATTCTCAAGGTTTTTCTTCAATATAGTCATTAAAATTCCCTAAATTTATAAAAACCCTAGGTTATTTTCAATTTTTTGAAAGGGTTTGTAAAATGCCTAAGTTTCTCTCTTTTACAGTCTTAGGGTGTTCGGGCTCCCCATAAGGGTGAAGTGCTTCCTAGTTTCTATTTCCATGGTTACATTTCATTAAATGGCATAAAATCATAAAGGAATTCAAGTCTCATGGGGATACATTTGTGTATTTCGTAATAGCAGAGTGATCCACTTTGGGGTCCTTTAGTCATATGATTAACCCTCGAGCGAAGAAGTGTAAAGGGTTTTTATGCTTTGGAGATTGTCTTACACTTCCATGGTGATAGGTCAAGTGGGTGAGTGAAAGGAGTTCATTAAAGTGTTTCCAGCCATACATTGTTCTTTTAAGCATATGAATGTATCAAGTTTAAAAGTCACCATGTCTATTATTTTGCAGGGATATGAGTAATGATCTTGGCAGATGGGCAGAAGAGTGGATTACTTTAATTTTCACACTAATGTTTCATTTAATGGTGTAAAGTTGTAAAGTCCCATGATGGAATAAATGATCTTTTATGAAAATGATAGTGGTTTATACATTCATATGCAGAAGGGAGACTCGTAAGAGCGAAACAAGATCTGAACTCTTCTATGAGCCTTCACTGCTTTGGTGTGTGAACAACTATAAAGGGATTTTATAAAGAGGAGCATGTTGTGTGGGACCTATCAAGTTGTTAGATGGGCCCTGATGGAAACAAATAAAATAATGGCATGTCATACATGTCAGATGGGCCCAGCCCACATGACAGATGACCTATGACTTTTATTTTGCATGTGCATTAAATCAATGATGATTTCTTTTCTAAGATATAATTTGGGTCATTGAGTCATTGAAAAGAAGAAATTCTCATTACACCATTATGATTGCATGGCCACCATATGAATGAAAAGTTGTCTCATCCCTTTCTCTATGGTTATGAGATTGGTCTAAGCGTATGAGCATAAAAGATAGAAAAGGGAATGGAAAGAAGGCTTTACTTTGACACGAGGAGGGTGAAATGTAAAGAAAAGATGCAAATTATAAAGGTTTCCCAATGTTATGAGGATGAGGTAACCCATGTACTTGTAAAGGTGAATAAAGAAAAGGAGAAAATCATTATGATGCCACAGGTAAAGCTTTAAGCATATTACTAGAGGACAGGTGTGCAAAGTATTATGATGCTCTGAATATTGAAGTGAGCGTAATAGTGTAAAGAAAGTTTTTAAAGGCTCTGATGATACGTGTGCATACGAGTGTAATGGGTAAATTGAAAGGTGTAGCCAATGCTTTACGTTGGCACGAGCAATGTGTTGAAGCATAAGCACGTAAGGATCTATTAAGAAGGCTTGAGATTCTACTACATAAGGGGCCATGTAAGAGTGTAAAACAAATTGCAAAACCATGTTTAAAAAACCCAAACGCTTCTACGCTTGAAGTTTTCTAAAGCATCACAAGATAGACATAAATGTTTGGTAGCTATATTTATGGGGTTATGAAGATTGAAGGGTTTTGATTCAGCGTATGAGTGGAAGACCAAATTTGAAAAAGATGGTTAGCTGAGGTGTCATGTTAGTTAAGAGAAAAGGACAAATTCACCATGGCCAAGTAAAATAAAAAGCAAAAAAGTACTCCAGGATCAAACTACATAGTTGATATTCCTTGTTGATAGCCTACAAAGATGGTATTAAAAAATATGCATGCAGAGTTTATTAAAAATGCTAGTAGATTGCATGATTAAACCATAAAGATTTGATTGAATGATCAAAATATTTTCTATTTTGAAGAGCTTTTGTTTTTTTGTTTTGAGAATTCAATCCATAGCTTTTCGAATTTCTGAGCTTTTTTTGCAAGAGTTGAGTTCTGAGTTGTAGAAAAATATGGCTAACATGGAGGTTGAAGAGGTTCCTGCAGAAGAGGTGTAAATTGAAGATGAAGGTGATGATGTCATAAAGATTACAGTCAAAGGTAAAAAGAAGGGTGCAGTGAAAATAGAGAAGAAGTCAAGGGTTAGAAAGCTGAACAAGTATGCAAAGGACTGGCTAAAAATTGTCCTAGGGTCATCCAATTCAATTTCAATGAATGGCCATATTTTCAAAGACCCTTACTTCTTGGTCAAGGATGCAAAATGCCCTAAGATTGATGGTTTTAATCTAATTTTGTATTTCTATCAGAATAGAACAAAAAATGTGCTAGTGTGCATCCCATGGAAAATAAATATGGCAAAATTTATATTCACTAAGGTATTTGTTGACTTGGACCTATTGAAAGCTTTGATAAATTCTAACAATCTAGTTACAAGGTCATTCCACATGTACAATGGAAGTGTTTTATACACACGTGATAGGACTTCTTTTATAGAAGCTTTTGGTTTAGAGGGACAAATGGATGTGCCCATAGACATTGAGGATCTACAAGGCAAATTTGGGAGGAATGAAACTTATTTTATTAACAATGTGATGCTGCCCCACATCCCTTACAATGTAAAAAAGGTAGGGCTGATTCGAAGGAAGGTTGGGGATCATTTTCCCTTGAGTAGGTTCAACAATTACTTCAAGAATATTGTATATGGACTACACAAAGTTTTGGGAAGTGATGGTGCAGAGGACTATATATATGGTTCCTTATTTCTGATGGCATGTGACATACAAGACCCTTTCCACAACAAAGAATATGATTATGTTGCATTCATCATGGATAGCATGAACCATTAGATTGTGAATGCTAAGAAAGGAGAAATGAAAGATTTCAAATTTCATCATTACTCATTGCTGATGCATGTGATCTTGTATAAGAACATTGGTTACATCAGCTAGGACTTCATTGATCAAACTTCTGATGAATTTGGTGAGTTACCTGTACAACTATGGACTGGCATTTGGGATAAAAAAAATTAATTTTTCAAATGCACTTGTGTTTTTCAATTTATTTAGTTATGTGATTATGAGGATGGTGGACCATACTTTCTTTAGGGCCCCAAATATTTTTAAAACATTTCTTAGACCTTCTTTTCTACATGAGAAAACTAAATTGGACCATAGTTGAGGTGACATATTTTTGTTTAAAGAATGTACACTGATGAGAGTTTATGCATGCCCACAGCCACCCCATTTACTACCTAAATATCTTCCTCCTAGATTAGCCATTATTGAATTCTTTTGGAAATTTCTATTAATGAACAAAGAGATGATCCCTCCTTCTCTACACAAACCCACATTTGTCTATAGAAGTTTTAAGGTAGGAGATTTTGAAATTGGGAAAAATTCATATGAAGAGCTGAGTGAATACCTAGGCCAGTACAAGTTTTCTACTAGACCTTATAGAATGTATGACCCAGAGAATTGCATAACAAATGAGGTCAAAGACATTGAGGGATACATTCTACCTCCAAGCAAACCAATCCCTATAGAAGATTTGATGGCTAACATAGTAGAAACAAGGGAGGTTGATGAGCTATTAGGAAAATATGGTGAAATAAGGAAAGTGGAGGAGGCTTTAAAAAGGACTAACCCAAATTTTAAAGGTTTCTATATAGAGATTCCATATCCTAGTAATTTGAGAAAGATGGTAGACAAATTTGATTATATCATGTCTCAAATGCAAAGTCAACCAAAGGGAGAGGAAACAACTATTAACAAAGAATCCCCTGAGCCAGATGTGCAATTAGAGGTTGATGTTGAGGAGGAGCAACCATCATCTTCAACATGGGTGCCCAAAGGAAACAAGAGGCAAAAAAAATGCACATCCCAAAGAGGGTGGTAATTAGGGCTTTGAAAATAATGCTAGGAAATGACCAGTATTTTGCTAACATCAGGCAAAATTACCTACACCAAATGGCAATAGAGGCAGAAAAAGCCTCCAATGATCTACAAATTATAGCTTCTAGATTGGATGATAGAATCATCCAATCTAAAAAATTCATGGAGGATGATGATTTCATTAAATCATTAGAATTTAAAAGTTTTTTCATAAAAAATAAAGAAAAATGAGCTCACATTGAGCCTCATGCTAGGAGAGGATCCTGAGAAAAATAAAGAATTGGTTGATAAATTGTTGTCTTATGATGTAGATAGTGAAAAAATGATCCTTGTAGAAGCCAAGGAGTTGGTTATTTACTATGATAACACTAGTGCAATCAATATATCAAAGAATCTAGTCATGCATACCAAAAAAAAACACACTGCTATAAAATATCATTTCTTGAGAGAATTCCTACAAGATAAATAAGATTGGATATGTGAATACAAAAGAACAAATTGTAGACATATTCGCCAAGCCATTACCTAAGGATGCATTTCTATATCTAAGAGGTATGCTAGGGGTCATTCCCCTATTTGAAGCTCACTAGATGAAGTTTAGTAATGCATCAACTAGAGAATGTTTAGGATCAATCAGTTGATGCAGTATTGATAAGGGAATATTGCAAATGAATTAGTACTTGAGGTACACTAATATTCATTAAATATTATCTTTGGAATGAGATGTCAAAGAGGGGGAAGCTTGCTGTCATATCTCATAGAAATTTTGTAAATAGAAAGAGAAAGAGATGTAAAAAGGGAGAATGAACTTGGTTTGATATCAAAGGTAGAGTTTGCTAAAGTTGTAGCAGATAGAAGTTTTCTGATAGATGGATAAACTGAAGGTAGAAAGAGCTCAAACTAAGAGAGGGGGTTATTATAGATGAGAATTAGAATGAAAATAAGGATAATTCCTTACTTTATTCTTGCTCTAAATTTTTTATTGCATTATGAGATATTGTGTTTCCATCAATGCCAAAGAGGGAGATTGTTGGAACAATTGATTAATTGTGTATTGTCTTTGATATTACACAAAATGTCATATCATTACCAGTGAGTATATTCTTAGCTCACTTGGGCATTGAAGATAGTTTTCTATGTCTACTGAGCATTCTAGAGTTTGCCTACTTTAGAAGACAATATCTACTGAGTTCACTTAGGCATGAAAGGAAAGCTTGCAAAAGTTGAGTGTTAACCAAGCTAACTTGGTTAATAAGGAATTATTTGATGGAACTAGTGTTAACCGAGCTCACTGAGTTAACAAAGGAACTTTTCCAATATGCAATGTTGACTAAATTCACTTGGTTGACATGGGAAAATCATTTCTAGGTTATTGTCTACCAAGTAGGGTAGGCTAATGAAACATTTTCTTGTATTGGCATAGTAAGTTCAATTGAATTCTCTATTGATTTTAGCTGACTAAAGAGATGAATATTAATTATTCTAAGTTATATTCTAGCCAACTTGACAATATGAATGCTATAAATATAAGGTCAAGTTGAGAATCGTAAAGATGAATGCATGGAAGATAACTAAAGATTTAATGATGCTATGAGAAAGTGAATTAGATGTATAAGTATAATATAATTGTGGAGCTGAAAAGATACATTCGATCAAGAAGGATCAAGTATACAAGCTAGAATTTAGGTCTGTAATAAAAAATTCAATTGCATCAAAAATTAGGTCATCTCATTGTTACTCTCTAACCATTGTAGCAGTGATCTAAATATCTTAATAGAGTTGTATTAATAGCTTTTTGTAAATGCTGGTCTTAGAATGGTCTTGACATTTGAGTGTCAACACACTTAACCAATTCTACCATATATGCCAAGTACACTATGTATGTTGAGTGAGTTATAGTAGTTATCGAGTCAAAATATTAACAGGTGTCGATTCACTGTTCATTTCGAGTAAGACAAAGCATAGTATGTGAGGAGTGATTTAGGAATATTCATGTACTGAGAAACAAAAAGTCTAATAGGTGCCAAGAAATCTAGAAATGCAACATGTGTCGAGCAATACAAGAACATTCAGGTGCTGAGGACCAGTAATATAATATGTGTCGAGTAAAATAGAATCAACATAATAGTTTGTGCCTTCACAAAAGATGTAAAACTATTTTTTATGACTCATGAAGGGATAAGAAGATAAGAACAAGTCTTTGCATTTACCTATGATATCAACATGTATCCAATCATAAAAATGGAGAAGACATGTAACCAATGAGAAAAAATGCAAGGTATGAGCAAGAATTTGAGATTCAATATGGATTGTAGATCCATACCTAACCCTAACTCTTCACAATCTTTAAAAGTAGGTCAAAAAATCCATTGCATGTGAGAGAAAGAACAGTGTATGGGAAGACTATAGCAAAATTTTAGTGTGAAGAAGGAAAGACTTAGAGGAATAGAGCAGCAATTTCATATCTAGTAGATCAAAATAGCACAAGGGACAAGGAACATGATTAGATATCAGATCTAAGAGGATCAATATCAAAGAGAGCAGATCAAGTGCTTGAATTTAGCAATTAGAGATTGCATATTGTCAGGTTTATTATTCTAATACTTTCTTGCCATTGTATTAGATGATGAAAATTCTATGTTGATAGGTTAGCTTAACAAATAGGTGTGAAAACATTTGGAGAAGGTGATGAAAATCCTTTAATAGGGTGACACTTCATGTCAAGTGTTTGTAAATCCTCGAAGTAGGTCACTATTGACAAAGTGTAAAGCCTTTAATAGGACGGGCCTTTAATAGGGAAGACCATCAAAAGTGGTTGAACATATTTTTGTAGTAATTTTTGTGGGTGTCATCCCCACCCCAGTTTTACCTTCTTATTCTTGGAGGGTTTCTAGGTTACCAAATCCTATGTTATGTGTTATTGCATGTGTTTATCTTATGTTCATTTATATGCTTACATGGATGCAATTTATTTTTAGTTATGTGTTTAAAGGATTGAAAAAGGTTTAAAGTGTTATACTTCCGATTCACCCCACCTCTCTAAAGTACTCTTCCCATTTTGAACATTCCAACAATTGGTATTAGAGCTACTGGTTCTCACAAGTAGAGGCCTAACAACTTAAAGAAAAGGTTTGAAGATGGAAGTCTTCAAACTTGGGAAGATCATAGACAATCAAGTGATTGATGTACACCTAGCTCTACACAAAGTGTAAGAAGCAAGAGAGAAACTGAGAAAATCCTTCAAAAGGAGGAAGGAGATAGCCATAGCTTAAAATGACATACACTACAAGGAGATTGATAACACACAAGTGTTTTCCAATGGAGATTCGAAGGAATTTGATGCAGCAATAGTAGAATTGATGGAGAAAAATATACCTCAAGCAGAAGAGATAAGATCTCTTAAAATGGAACAAGAATCACAAGCCATAATGCTAGGTGAAATAACTGAACAAAAAGAAGAGAGAAATTGAGGATAGATCCATGCTTGATGATGACAAAAGAAACCTTGCAAACAGACTTGAGGATAAGTCCACAAAACTCACAAAGATCTCCAACATGTAATTGGATATACTTAGTCAGATGATGAATGCTCATCATGAGCTAAACATGAAGGACATTGAGATCTCTACCCTAGAAATGCAGAATGAACAAGTGCAAAATAAGTTGAAAAGAGAAAAAGAGAGAGCAAAGAGTTTCAACAAGTCAAGTGAACCCATCAAGCACTTTGAGTAGTTGCCGAAATCACCAAGGGCTAGTAATGACACTTTAGGACTTGGCCACACCAACACTGAACAAGGAGAATCATCCAAGACTACAGAAGAAAGGAATATAAAAGGTAAGAACACTAAACCTACTTGTTATTTCTATAATAAAAAAGGGCACACTACTAATGTTTGCAAGAGTAGAAAGACCAATCAGCAGGATACATCCAAAAACAAAGGTTATTATCACAAGTGTAACATGAAAGGACACTCAACACAAGACTATAGAACCAAGACCATGAGGACACCAAGATTTGATAGTCACTACTACAACTACAAAACATATGGACATATAGATTTTGAGTGTAGATCAAAGCCTATGTGGACATTGAATCAGCCTGCAAGGAGAAATAGCTATGCACACCACTACAATTGGGATTACAATACTAGGAAAAGTTGTCACTATTGTCAGGAATATGGTCATGTTCCTCATAAATGCATAAGAACACACTTCAAGGGAAATTATAGTAGGTGGTTAAGCTAAACCACATGTTTTAGTTACATGAAGACAATACATGTCAACAGGTATTGCCCAACAAAGGCCAAGGCACCCAAGTAAGAAGTCAACAAGGGTAAAGAAAAAAATTATGTGGAACACATCAGGGTAGAAATGAAAAAGACATGGAAAAGAAGAGATGGATAAATTACATCCAATAGAGAGATCACTTCACTCAAGAGGTCAAGTGATCACACTTCATCCAATTAAGCACAAGATAGATACATGGGGCTAATATATATAAAGATGTATCATACATCAGCCCAAAAGAACAAAGAAGTGATGCTAAGAAGAAATCTACATGAGAAAAGATGCCAAGTTAAAAATTGAAAATTTTGTAGAAGATGTCGAGCTACCCTTGGATGTCGAGTGAAACTCTAGTATATGCTGAGCTCAAAAGTCTAGTTGATGCTGAACGAGATATGTTAGTGGCTACTAAGTAAATAGAAAATAGTAGATGTTGAGTGAAGCTCTAATGGATGCCAAGTTTCTAATATTTGTCGAATTGATAGTTGAAGCTGAGTGAAGTAGAATTCTAGTAGAGGCTAAGAAAATGAATTACAATGGGAGCTGAGTAATGTTGAATCCTTCAAGTGTCAAGTGTATAGCTATAAGCACTATGCAATAGATGTTAGGTTTTGAGCCTAATAAAGTTGAAAATCACTCATTTTCAATCCATTCAAACACAGAGAAAAAATGAGAAGAGTGAAGAAGTGATCAAACAACGATTTAGTAGTGATTTGCACCAATCTCAACAGCAATTCAACCCAAACTCTTTGATTTAAAGGTATTTCATCAAGTGTTGAGAAACACAGTATTTGAAATTTTATTTAAATATTAAATCCTAGTTCAATCAAGATGGCATCTGGGTCTAAAACCACAAAGGGAAAGGATAGTCATGAAGTCCAACTTGTTAGTAATGAGGTTAAGCAACTAGAATTTAAATCCATTCCCAAGGTTATGTATAAAAATGACCCAGTTGGTGCTTTTTTAGTCATTCCAGACAAAGTAGTAATGGTCCAAGATGTTAGAAAATGTTATAACTATAAGATTGGAGCCATAGGTGACCTAGAAATTTTCAATGCCTTTGAAAAGCTGTGTGATAAAGGTATATTGAAGGATGATTTCTCAGTAGTTGAGAAGAACGGTTTAACTAATGCCCCAGTTTTCCCCATTGTATTTAAGACTAAATGGATTCATATAGTGTTGAGATGAATTCATGATGGATTATTTTGGTTAGAAATAGGGCCAGTGAAGATCACAAAGAAAATTGTTCATAGAGTTACTAGATTCCTACCTCTAGATCAGCCTAAGACCCTGAGAAGTGACAAAAGGGAGGCCATAGAGAAAAACACTGGTGCCAAATGGAACAATAGGAGAATGACCATTGACACCATCATTGAACCCCTACTTGATTTTAGTCAAAGTCATATCTCACAAATTCTATCAATCAAGTAGATTGAACAGCGTGCCATGTATAGTAGTAGATGTTGCATACAAACTTGTAAAGAAGGACCACACTTATGATCTAGCAGAGCTCATGCTACAACAAATCAATGAAATTTTGGGAGCCATAATGAAATCTGAAGGAGCTCAATGAAAATTTAGATTAGTATTGGTTTGCATATTTTTCTATGTCATGAAAGAATTTCCATCAGTTGGGAAGGTAAATTGGGATCCTAACAAGACAATTGTCACACAAGTCAAGGAGTTTAATGAGAAAATGGGAGAAAATTTGGATGCTTAGATGACAAGCTACTTTGAGGACTTCAAGAAGTCCATGAAAAAAAGGATGAGGATACCAGTATCATTGGTTGAGCAACATGTAAATGGCATTTGTTTCTTGGTTGACATAGATTACACCTATAACATCCAAGCTATGGTACCTAAAGTAAGATGGCTTAGGCCACTTGGATATGAGCTTGATGTAGACCAAGCTTCAGCTACAATCACTACTTTACTTGTAGAGGAGATAGACAAGGCTGCAAAACCCTTTGGGACTTATGATATTATCAAATCCAAGGTGGTAATAGATTTGAAGATAGCCTTTGCATTGAGGAAGAAGGAAAAAATATAATAAAGCTCAAGAAAACATTAGGAGCTGATATAGAAGTAGTAGGCACTATAGTAGAAGAAGAAGAAGCAGATAAAGAAGAAGACCAGAGTGAACAAGAAGAAGATGAACCAAGGAAAGGGCCATTGGAATTGACATAGGGCCTAGGAGAGGACAAAGAAGAAGGTGTTGAGGAAGAAGAAGCCAAGGAAGCACCCACTAAAGCCAAAGCCATCAAAAGGAAAGCCAAAACTTAGCCTGTAACCTAGCCCAAGGAAAAGAAAGGTATAAAGCCCATTGTAGTCAAAACATAGAAGCCTACTACAAGGGCTACCACTAGGGCTGCAACTCAAAAGGAAAAAGATGAAGCCAAAGAGAAGAATAAAGCTACAAAGAAGACTGGTGAAGAACCAAGGAAAAGAAGGAAATATGATGCCTAGTTAGACTCAAATGAAGAAAGAACATAGTCAAATGAAAACAACCAGTTTAGAGTTGTAAGTCATCCCTCCAAGTCTTCCATTGACAAGTTATCTGTAAATATTAGAAAAACAAACTTGAATGGTTTAAAGACTATAGAATTTAATAAGCTCAATAAAGAAGATAAAAATAAAATAGAGGAATAAATGTATGCAATGATGGCCAAATACAAACACACACCTCTGGAATTAGATGGTACAATGCCCAAGGAGCTATACAAGATAGTTGAAGATAAGTGGCATTTTTGTTTACAGATGGAAAAGGAGATAAGAGAATCCACCCTAGCTAGAGTGTTGCCAGACTTGACTAAAGGTCAAATAGCTAAGGCAAATAAAAGGCATAATAGAAAATTTTCTCCTAAATATAGAGCATTTTGCATCCTCCAAAATAAGATAGAGGATGTTGTAAATAAATCCACAAAATTGTGGAAGTCAATATACAAGAAAATTGATGATGTATTTGATGAGGAATATAAGGTAGAGGCTAGCTCAAGGAGAAAAGAAGCAAAAGAGACAACAGAGAAAGTAGAAGAGAGGAAAGATGAAGAGGAGAAGAAAGGTGAGGAAGGAAGAGTAGAAGAGGTAGTAAATAAGGAGGAGGAAGAAGAGAATATAGCTAAAGAAGAGGAAAAGGCATTAGATGAACATGAAGAAAAAAGTGTGCAAGACACACAAATGCCACCTCCAATCCCTCCTCATGCCACCATCACACTTGTAGAGACCATAAAAAGAAAGGATGTTATTGACACTTCATGTCAAAACATCAATCCTTTAACTACAGAGGATCTCTCAAAGATCCTTGATCAATCTACACAACAAGCTTGCCTTTGTACAAACCCAGTGTTGATCAGTGTTGATGAATTAAACAAGGCAATAGTAGATCCAAAAGAAGTCAAGGTGCAAACACAAGAACCACCTTCAACTATTGGTGCTACTAAACTCCTACTACTTCCACCACCATCTCCACCAAAAGTAGTAATTGATGCACTTTAGATGCCAAGTGTAGCAACAAGGGAAGATACACGAAAACAAGAATAGTCAAGAGGTTCACCCCCAACAATTGTCAGTGATAAAGGGAAATCAGAAGAAAAGAAGGAAGAAACAAGAGATGAGGAGCAAGCTGCAATACAGACATTGGTTGAATTATCAAAAAATGGTACTCCCACTCAAACTCTTTAGAAGCTGAGCACTGATATGATATGAATACAAGTTCAAACACCAGGTGTGAGCTCTAGAAAGGTAGCCAGGATACTTCACTATGGAGATGCTAAACTTGATGAAGAGATCATCATTACCTCCTATGAATCCAACACCCTCACAATAGAGAAGATAAATGAAATATAAGATGCAATGGATAGGAGAAAGAGACAAGAAGTATTGAGAAGAGAATACAAGTATAGGCAAGAATTGAATGAGATAAATGACATCTTCATGGATGCCTTCAGCTTCTAGTCACCAAATGAAATGAGGCCTATAAGAGAACAACTATTAGATATAGTTGACCAAGTGACTAATGTAGACCATGATACAAATGTAAAATTAATGGAATGGTCAAAAAGAAAATTCTAGGGCAAACTAAATGAGAAAATATCAAATGATATAGCATTAGCACAAATTGAATTGGCTAAGAAACTAGAAAGAGTGAAAATTGTACTTGGGAACACTTTCTCATTGTACAACAAACTGTGTGATTTTTCCAACTTCACACAAGAGACTAGCCAAAGAGTAATGAACTTGGAAAGAAATCTCAAGATTTCTAGCATGCAACTTCCAACAAATCTAGCTCAGAGTGAGAAGCATTTTGCATAGATGTTTCATACACAAAGGGAATTAGCTATATTAACAATAGAGGAGGCAAACATAAAGGAAAATTTGATGCAAATCTAGTCCTCCATAACCCCACACTTAGAGGTCCTCCACAAGGAGCAAGCATACTTAGAAAAAGTCCTAAAGCAAGATCCAAATATTTCCACCCTAGATGGACTTGTACACCCTGCTGTAGAAATTGGCATCTAGTACAAGTCATTGGACATTGCATTGGAGAATTGGGATGCAGCTTTGAAGATACTCCTAGAGGTAAATAGTACATTTTTGGCTAAGTATGGTATTATTCCCTAGAACCCTTTGACATTAGTGTCAAAAAGGGGGAGATATATACATTATGGGGAGATATATGAAGATATATGGGGAATACCAAATTTTGATTATAATCTTTCATTCATTTTGAGAACAAAGTTGAAAGTCTATAGATAACCAAAAAGGGGAAGACAAGAAATAAGACAAAGTGAGGGGGAGATGCAAAATTTTGACAAGCATGTGGAAAATAGATTTGAAATAGGGAACTCATACAGATTAGATACCGTATACGAGCATAGGGAATAGGAATAGGATAAAGAACAAAGAGAATTAGGCACATCAGCATAGAATTTTGGTTTCAAGAATGGACTAGGCATAATCAACTCAGGGGGAGTCATAAGGTATATTGTTGCTCACAAAATTTTGAACAATTTTTGAAATTTTGCATGTATGCCAAACAAGAATAAAGAATGTACTCAATCAGATTAGTTCATTAATGCATACTTTAAGTGTTTTTTACACTAATGTCAAAGGGGGAGATTTTTGGTCTTAGAATGGTCTTGACATTCAAGTGTCAACACACTTAACCAATTACACCATATATGTCGAGTACACTATGTATGCCGAGTGAGTTATAGTAGTTACTGAGTCAGAATCTTAATAGGTGCTAAGTCACAATTCATGTTGAGAAAGATAGAGCGTAGTATGTGCCAAGTGATTTAGGAATATTCATGTGCCAAGCAACATAGAGTGTAATAGGTCCTGAGAAATCTAGAAATGTAACATGTTCCGATAAATACAGGAACATTCATGTGCCAAGCACGAGTAATATAATATGTGTCAAGTAACATAGAATCAACATAATAGTTTGTGCTTTCACAAACTAAGATGTAAAACCATTTTTGCATGACTCACAAAGGGATAAGAAGATAAGATCAAGCCTTTGAATTTACCTATGATATCAACATGTAGCCAATTAGAAAAATGGAGAAGGCATGCAACCAATGAGAAAAATGCAAGGTATGAGTGGGAATTTGAGATTCAATATGGATCATAGATCCATACCTAACCCTAGATGAATTTGTAAATCCTCTAACCAAGTCACTATTGACATAGTGCAAAGCCTTTAGTAGGGCAGACCATCAGAAGTGGTTGAACATATTGCTACAGTAATTTTTGTGGGTGTCATCCCACCCCACTTTTACCTTCTTATTCCTGGAGGGTTTTTGGGTTACCAAATCTTGTGTTATGTGTTATTGCATGTGTTTATCTTATGTTCATTTATATGCTTACATGCATGCAATTTATTTTCAGTTATGTGTTTAACAAATTGAAAAAGGTTAAAAGTGTTATACTTCTGATTCACCCACATCTCAGAAGTACTCTTCCCATTTTGAACATTCCAACAGTAAATCCTTTAACAAGGTGGCATTTCTATTGAATTTTCCAAAGACCTCTAACAAGGCCACTCCTAATATGGTGATTAAATCCTTTAATAGGGTCACATCTAATAGTGTATTTTTTAATCTTTAACAAGGTTGGCTCCTAATAGGTCTCACTTTAGAAGAGTGAAAATCAGTAACTATTTGCAATTGGTGATTTTTCCTCAATTGGGTTTCCACATTAAATCTTAGTTTCAAATGTGTTCATGCTATTTCTCTTATGTGTTTGCACCTAAATTAAAGTAATAGTAAATCTCAAATAACATCTTCAAATTTTTATGTTAATTATTTTTTGAGCATTTTATTTATTTATTGGGTTACAACATTTTTATGTGTGTTTTTCAAGCATCAATAGAGTTCAATTTTTAGAGTTTATTTTGTACTAACATCTTTAAGGGATCTGGGATTTATTTTAATGGTAACTGATTCACCCCTCCCCTCTTAGTTACTCTTCTTACATTTCCAATAATTCAAGTGTCTAGAAGATGGTATGTGCCAAGATATTCAGATGTCGCTCGATTAGTGGATGTCAAGTCATTTAGAGGCAGAGTTTTGACATTAAAGTTATAGTTGATTCCAAGCATTAGGGAGTTCACATGACAAGTTACACAATTTTTCCATAGATATTTATAATGGCACAAACTTTGATGTAAACCATTTTTGGGCTGACTTAAGGATTTTTTTATGATCTTTGATGATAAGGACAAATCTTAATTGTAAATCCCTATGCATTTCATGCATCCAATTAGAAAAAGGGAAGGTTTAAGTGGCAAAATAGGTGAATCAAAACCATTGATTTATACTGAATCCTAAGTCACTTAGGTCTTCTAAAGGAAGAAAAACCCTAAAATTTTGAAGAATGATTAAGGAGAATTAAAGAGAGTTTGCATGTGAAAATAGAGCATTCATGGTGACTAAGGTGTTATGAGTTACATTGTAGAATCAGTTAAAGGAGAGCAAAGGAAAGGAATCAGACGACAACAAAGATACATCTAATTAGAAAGGATCAAGTATACATCAGGATAGAGGTGATCTGACATGAAGCAAAAAAAGTACTAATTGAAGGATCATTGTTGAGACATTTTAATGGGTGAATCAATTAAATATCCTAATAAAGTAGTCTTAACTTGCTTCATTGTAAGTTAAAGTCTTTTTACTATACACACTTTTAATAGGGTGTTGAAATCCTTCAACAGGGCAGACCTTTCATAGGGTAGATTATGTTTCATGTAAAACATTGTAACCTTCATTAGATACACTTTATTATTACAATAGTGAAGATTTGTGGGTGTCATCCCACCCGAGGTTTAACTTTTTCTTGGAGGGTTTTTTGGTAACCATATCTCTTGTGTCATACACGTGTTCATTGTTTTATTTTCATGCTATGGATGTATAGGATTAATTTTTATTTTAGTTTATATGAGTAGATTGTGATATGGATGTGTGGTGAATATTTTTCAAGGTTGAAAGTTTTAAGTGTTTGTTCACCCCACTACCTCTTAGAGTTTACTTATTTATTTTATTTCCTACAATTGGTATTAGAGCACAATTCTCTAGAAAGTAAATCTTTGCATATTTGAGGAAAAATCTTAGAGATGAAAAAGTTAAAGATATCACTGAAGAGAAGGAAGGAAATTTCTATTGAAGAGAATGAAACACAATACCAAGAGATTGACACTATTGAATTGTTTGTAGATGGAGACACCAATGAATTTGATGTAGTAGATGTAGATCTAATGGAAAATAATGAATCCTAACTGAAGAGGTTAGAAATCTAAAGAGAGAAGAAGAAGTCCAATCAGTATTGCCATGTGAGGTGACTGAGAAGAAATCCAAAGATGAAAAAGTCATGATTGAAGATGACAAAAGGATTTTTACAAATAGACTATAAGAGTTAACATCAAAGGTAACTAGGATTCCTAACATAGAATTGGAAACCTTGGGTCTAATGATGATTGAAAATAATCAACTAAATGCAAAGGATATTGAGATCACAACATTGAATTTGCAAAATGAACAACTAAGAAGTGGTTTGGAAAAAAAAAGAGCTTTTTGATAGTTTCAACAAACCTACTAAAGTGATCAAGTACTTTGAACAATTAATAAGATCCCCTAGATCCAATAGTGATACTTTTGGATTGGGTTACACTAGTACTGAAGAAGGAAAATCATCCAAAAGTGGTGAAGAAACAAGTAACAAACGTAAAAAATCCAAACCTACCTGTCATAATTGTCATAAGATATGTCATACTACTAATGTTTGTAGGAGAAAGATCTCAAATAAGAATTCTAAGAAAAATTACATGGTTCATTGCGACAAATGCAACAAACAAGGATATTAGACACATGAATGCAAAACCAAGACCATAAGTACACAAATATTTGAAGGATATTGCTATAACTATCAGAAATATGGGTATAGAGCATGTGAGTGCAGATCTAAGCCTAAATGGTCATCAAATAAGTAGAAAAAGGTAAAGCACAATGGACACTCTTATAATTGGGATTATAATACAAGGTATAGTTAGTATGGACATCTTGCTAAAAAATGCATAATAACACATTTTAATAGTGACTACAAAAGATGGTTGAGTCAAACAAAATGTTTTAGTTATTTGAAAATTGGTCACATAAGAAGGAATTATCCAACAAGGTCAAAGGAACCAAGTAGTGAGTTCAAAAAATGCAAAGAAAAAGAAAATGTTCAAAATGTCAGAGATGAACTGAATAAGACATGGAAGATCTAAAAGAAGATTGCAGCACATCAATTTTAGAAGGGATTACTTTTCCCAATGAGTTAGATGATCACAACTCCTCAAATTAAGCAATCAAAAGGTATGCATGAATGATATAAAAGATATACTATACATTAGTTCCAAGGGTTTAGTTTTGAAAACATTACATATGCATGAATAAAGATGCAAGGTGTTGATTATAATTTGGAACAAATCCTTAAGTTCTATTATTTTCCATGTTACTATCAAGCATGAAAAGTTTCACTATGGTTGCTGAGCAAAATGTTAGTTTTGTTAGAAATGCTTTAGAATAACTAGGGGGGTTGAATCAATTATTCAAGGTCCAATTGTCCTATTCAAACTTTTTTTTTTCACTAAGTGTAGTGAGTCCATTCAACCATTCATTCATCCAATCTTTAACTTTTCAATTTAGTAAGTTACTGTAAATCAACATGCACGCATAACACATAAAAGATCAACACATAACATAGTGATTTACATGGAAGCCCAATTTGGGAAAAACCATGAGTAACATGCTACTCAATTCTCACTCGTTTGAAGTGATGCCATGTGAAAGGCTTACAACGCATTGTTAAAAGTGACCTTGTTAGAGGATTTGACCACCCTGTTAGAAGTGGGCCTAGTTAGAGGACTTTAGAAAATTCACTTGGAATGCCACCCTATTAAATGATTTAAAAATAGTTGTTAGGCCAACCTAAGTCCATAGGATTTTCCCTCTATCATAACTAATACAATTCCTAGAAAGTAACAATTAGGGAGTTTGACCTGATTATTGAATACAACTCAACTTGCAGATCTCATATCACTCTTTAGCTCTTCACATTGCCTAGCCTTCAATCTCTACAACTTTGATAGCTTTCCCTCCTTTCAAGCTTAGTTTCCTCGAGTCTCCATGCTAATTGTACTTGCAAACCAACAAAGAATTTGATTTCTCCAAACATTGACATCTCAAACTCAAGTTTAATTTGATCAGCAAAATATTTGCAAAGAACATCTTTTCCACCAAATATCATATCATCAACAAAGATTTTTTATATTAAAATGTCTTTACCTTTTTCAGACTTGATGTACAAGTTTCTTTTGTCATATATTCTCTCAAATCATATCTTCACAAGATATTTGTGTAGTCTCTCATACCATGCTCTACGTGCTTGCTTCAAGCTATAAATTTCTTTGTGTAGTTTGCAGACCATATCCTTGTTCTTGTCATCAAAAAATCCCTCATGTTGTTCTATGTAGACTTCCTCTTCTAGTATACCATTCAGAAAAGTAGACTTCACATCCATTTGGTAGACTTTGAAACCTTTGTATGTAGCATATGCAAGTAGTGTTGTTACTTTTTCTATTCTTGTAACAGGGGTAAATGTTTCCTTATAATCCATTCCTTCTTCTTGTGCATAGCCTTTGCAAACTAGTCTAGCTTTGTCTCATGTTATCTCACCATTTTCATCAAGTTTGTTCCTAAACACCCATTTGGTACCAATTATATTCTTATCAGCTGGTCTAAGAACTAGGGTCCATGTTTTGTTCTTCTCAATCTGACCTATCTCCTCTTCCATAGCTTTATACCAGTCATCATCTTGTAGTACATCCTTCACTATTTTTGGCTCAAGCTTGCTAAGTAGACATGACTCATTCCTTAGTCTATTTCTTGTCATTGGTCTGAAATCCTTATCACCAATGATTTGATCTCCAAGGTGGTGTCTTCTTACATACTTGCCTAACCTTGGTTCTATCCTTCTTTCTATGTTTGATCCCTCAGGTTCAGAGTCATTTTTCTCTCTTTCATCTAGTATTTCAACATTTCTCTCATGTGCACTAATTTTAGAGTCAGAATGTGTATTTTCTACATTTTGCAACTTAGCTTCTAAATGTAACTCGACATTCACTAGCTATGACTCGGCTGATACTAAGACTAGTTGTTGATTCCCAACTTGATTGGCAACATTCTCTTCAACAGTCATTCCTTCATAGAAGTATACAAAAGATCTATAATCTTCTAGATGTTTGGACTCATCAACTTAGAATTCTACATGCTCATCAAAATTTACATTTGCACTTTCCACAATCTTATTAGTGTTAGTATTCAAACACTTATATGTCTTACTTTTGGTAGAGTAGCCAAGGAATATGCCTTCTATTGGCATTATATTGTATTTGGCATTAGTGACAACACTTATTCAATTCTAAATGATTACTGAGTTGATCACTTAGTCTACAGTTTATACCGAGCATTTAATGGTTACCTTGTACGTTCATCACTTAAGTAGTTCATACCGAGCATTCATGAAGCTATCGAGTGAGTGTGCAGCCCAACAGTATCTACTTAGCCTACAATTTTTGCCGAGCTTTATAGTGTCTACCAAGTCATCAATTTGTTTGATAGAAGCTAGTGTTTACTGAGTGATGGAAGTATAGTGTTTACCGATTGAAAGCAAGGTAAACGAAGGATTTTATTTTTACTGAGTGATACTATATCTACCGAGTCTCCAATGGTTACCAAGTTCCAAGCTACATTGTGTGATTAGTATGAATCGAGCTTCTACTTCTACAAAGTGCATGATGATGTCGAGTAATGTAGTGGATGTCGAGTATCAGAAGGTTACCAATTCAGCTTGAAGATCTCGAGTTTTCTACTATTTGGCCAACTTAGTAATATTTTGTTCACTTGTGTTTTGGCCGACCTTGCAATTGTAATTATTGGAATGGTATATATCTAATGTATTATATCATTTTCAATGTATGAGTATGAAAAGGAACGGACATGTAATGCTTTGAGAAGGATAAAAAGTGAGTCAACAGTACAACAAAGTATTCAACAAGGTCTACAAGAAGCAGTAAAGATTCATTAGTCACAAGAGGTGATATGTATTTCAGGGATCTAATTAGAAATCAAGTTGTAAGTAGATCCACTATTTCATCCTAATAGGTGAATCAATTTTGTAAATCCTTTAAGAAGGTAGACTTAACAGTCTTTGTATAAATCTCCTAACAAAGTGCATACTTCATTGTATGTTTGTAAATTCTCTAACAAGGTCGATCTAGTAATCCAAATTGCTCTTAATAGGGAAAATCATTAGAAGTGATCAATGTAAGCCCCAATAGGCTAATTTCATACTACAATAGTAAACTTTTGTGGGTATAATCCCCACCCCAATTTTACTTTCTATTTGGAAGGTTTCTGGGTCACCAAAATTTTGTGTTCATGTGTTGTAAATGTTTATCTTTCTCATGCATACAGTAGATTAGATGAATGAATGATGTATGGATCAAGTATTGAATTGATTTAAAGTTTTTGAGGTTACTGATTCACCCCTCCCCTCTCAGTAACCTATTTAGTCTTGATTATTTCCAACAATTTGTATTAGAGTTTTGTGGTTCTCAGGACAAAGTTTGATAGCTGGACCAAAGATCTAAAGGACAAATGGAGATATTCAAACTTGACAAAGCAATTGAAAATGAAAAGCTAGATATGGAAATGGCCATGGCTCAACTCAAAGAAGCAAAGGAGCATCTTTCTTAATCCCTGAAGAGAAGGAAGGAATTCGCAAGAAAAATGAATGACCATCAATATGTTGAAGAAAAGATTGAAGACCTTTTACCATCAAGCAGCTCAAATGAAGCAAATGAGGCAATTAAGGAGCTCCTAACAAAGAATGGCTCTCTATAGGAAGAATTAAGAAAACTTAGAAGAGAAAAATAAATCTAATCAATCAAGCTATGTGAAATCTTGGAACAAAGAAACAAATTTGAAAATGAGACAAATGAAAGGATCAATGCAAATGAAAGTCTTATCAATCAACTATCCAATGCAAATGAAGAAATCATGAATCTAAGATCTAAAAAGGAAAGAGTAAGGATTGATTTAATCACTGAAAGACAAATTAGTGAAGGATTGGAAAATGACCTAAATGTTGAAAAGAAAATCATTGAAAGAATGATGAAGTCTCAAGAAGATATGAATCAATTAAACCAACAAAATGAGCACAATCTTCATAGACAAAAGAGTAAAGCGGGACTTGGATATAATGAAGAAGGTGAATCTTCCAAACAAGGTGCTCAAAGGAATAAAAAACCTACTTGAAATCATTGTGGTAAGTTAGGTCATACATCAAACAAATGTTGGAGTAATGGAAAAGAAAAATTCAATGGAAAATGCTACAACTGCAATGGACATGGTCACAAAGCTAATGAATGCAAGGAAAACCCAGAATTTGAAGGCAAATGTCAGAAATGTAAGAAGCATGGTCACAAGGCATTCTAATGTAGATTAAAATCATTCAATCTAGCTGAACAACTTGTTAAGGAAATCTTTGGATGGGATTACAATACCTGGTATAGATGTCATTATTGTGGAGAATATGGACACATTGGCAAAGATTGCTCAAGACATCACTTGAGAAAAGGAGATACAATAGTAAGATGTTATACATGCACTGAACTCGGTCATATAGCTAAGAATTGCATGAATATAGGAAGAATTGAAGATGATAAAAAAGATAAAGCTGATAACATTTGGAAACAGATGAGACAACAGTGGATTCCCAAATCTACCAAGCCGAATAGTTCAAATGATGGTCATGTCACTCAAGAAATGGGTGACTCCACCAATTCCAATTAGATTCATAAAGGAGTATTTGGAACTGTATCATGAAGCTATATTTGGAGTAGTTCCAAATGAAAGAAAGTAAAAGATCTAATTAGTATTTCAGATACAAAGGGTCACAAGAAATTAGGTCACACCAAGCAAGGTCAATCATAGACTCAACCGAGCTAGGTCGAGAGTAACAAAATTTTTGTTCAATCATCGAGTTGCAAGCTTCTACTAAGAAAGTGAATGAATGATAGCCTGTCAAGCACTATGTCATCTTAGCTACTTTCATACTGAGCATTAATGACAAAATTTTCATCAAAAAGGAAAAATTTGATTTCATTCTTCACCGCAATTTTAGAGCTAAGAGATTTTCAGGTGCACTCAAGCAAATTCCAAGCGATTTCAAGAAATATTCTAGTGAAGAATTTGTTCAAAAAAATTATATCTTTTACCAAGCATCAATGGCATCTAGAAGCAGCAGTAGCACCAAGGAAAAAAGAGGTTTAGAAATGCTAGTTAAAGGTGTCAAGTGGAAGGTGCCAAATTTCAAGCTAGTTCCAACAATTGCAAAATCACTCGACCCCAATGGAGCTCAATTGCAAACTCCACCAAAGGTACTTCTTATCAATGATTTTCATAATCATTTTAGATGTTCTGTTCAAGAGATTGGAAACCTAGAAATGGATAATTCCCTAGGAGAAATGAGTGCTGATGGCTCTTTGAAACTCGAGCATAAGCATCTAGAGACGAAAGGATTAACCCATATCTCGCATATGCCAACAAATTTCCAGATTAAGTGGATTACGTACATCCTGAGTCATGTGCACAATGGTCAACTATAGTTAGAGTAGCCAGTATCAATCACCAAGAAGATGATTCATAGGATTATAGGTCTCTCCATGCTAAGTAAAGCAAAAACCACCAAAACCCTAGGTCAAGACGAACTTCATAAGAAAACCCTAGCTAAATGGAATGGTAGAGGTTTGAAGGTTAGCACAGTTTCTAATGTTGAATTAAGGTTTGGAATTCACATGATTTCTCACAAGATTTATACCTTGATTCATTTGAATAGTGTGCCCTATTAGGCTGTGGATTTGGCATTCAAGGTTATGAAGAAAAACTTGGAATTTGATCTGTCATAATTATTGTTAATACAACTGAACAAGAATATGGATAGCATTAGGACTTCAAAGAACAACCCTTGCAAATTTGGTTCTTTGTTGACATTTATTTTCTTCTATGTACAAAAATTCTTTCCATCCAAAGGAGCTATTGTGTGCAGAAAAAATATTCCTATTCTATATCAGATAAATGAGTTTGTAGCATAAATGGGTGTAAACTTTGATAGCATCATGGATAATTATTTTGAAGATTTCAAGGAAAGGATGAATAATAGGTTTCAAATTCCTCCAAAATTGGTTGAAGACTACAAAGATGATGTATGCTTTATGGTTGATTGTGATAAAGTATACATTCAGGTAGTTAGGCCTCAAGTTGCATGGGTGAAACCTCTTCCTTATGAGGTGAATATTGATGAAACCATGGATATTATTGAAGCATTGGTGAATGAGCTAGTAGATCCAAAGCAACCAATTTTTGGAACATATGATGAGGCAAAGGCCAAAGTTGAGCTTGAAATCAAACTTCCTCAAGCAATTAATAAAGGCAAGAGAAAGGTTGGCAAGTTAAAAAATACTACCGAGCCCCTAATGATTATGAAGGAAAAGGTGAGGATGAAGAAGAGGAGCAAGAACCAGAAGATATAGATGAAGAATTAGAGATGGAGGCAGAACTAGTTAAAAATAAGGGCAAGGTAATCATTACCAAGCCATCTAAAGCCTCTGCAGCTATTTTCACAAGGCAAGAAAAAGGTAAGAAAAAGGTGAAGTAGTATTCAGCAAGCCCCAATTGACCTTCCAAGAAAGATTGAAAGAAATGGAAGAGGGAGCTAGCATCACAAATTTTGAGGCATTGAAATTTGAAACAAGTACTGATGTAGAGGAAATGTAGATTGAGGAACTGGTACTTAACAAGATGGGAAAATGGAAATACTCCCCAAATCAGCTTGCCCCTCAAATCTCCAAAGAGCTGTTGATGAGATTACAACCAAGGTGGGAGTCAGCCACCCAAATGGCCAAGGACATATATGAGAAATCCTTGAAGGATCTTCTACCAAGTCTTACTAAAATGAAAATAAAGGTAGCAATGAAGAACAACGAAGGTAAAATGATGATTAGATTTCACACATGTTTGATTTTAATTAAGGACATTAAGCATGTTGTAAGAGATGCAACAAAATTGTGGAAGAACATCTATCATCTGCAAAAGCCCACTTCTGATCTTGTAGAAATCAAAGATGATAATGATGACAATGACAATGATGAAGGAGATAATGCTCCATGTGCCACTTTTGGTGTTGAGGACTATTAGGCACTAAAGGATGATGATGAAGCTAAAGAGGAAGACAAGGATGAAGAAGATCAAGTAAAAATTGTAGTAGAAGTTATTTCATCCCTTCCTCACTCTCCACCAAAGACTGTTACATCTACTATGGAGATATCTTCTGCAAGTGAGACAGTGAGCACAATTGCCACATTAATAGCTCAATCATCACTTGTCATCTCCCAGCTACAAGTATCTTCAATGGAAGTATCAAGCACTTCATCTACCAAGATGCAGCCCTCTTATGAGCTCCTGAGTCATCTATTGTAGCTTGTATAGTAAGTTTACTAGTTTGTTTTATAGTTTTTTCATCCATAGCTTCAACTACATCAATTTTTGTTCTAGTTAGTACATCAGTTGTAAATATTCTAGTTGGTACATTACCTATTGATACTTCATTTTTTAGAAGCACATCAATTTTGGATACGGTTAGAACCTCTCTCAATTTTCCTCTAGTTAGCTCAATTAAATTTTTTTTTGCTAGTCCAACTTCATCAACTATTGTAAGAACTGAAGTATAACCAAAGACTCCACTAAAACTTCTACTTACTGGCAAGGCAATTGATGAGGATATAGACTTGGACAAGGAAATTATTATACCTAAGATAGATCTGGATACTACCACAGTTGATGAAATGAGACTGGTCAATTAGCATTTGGAGCAAAGAGCAAGGTAGAAACAACTTAGAGATGAGAGAGATAAAGAATTCACTATAATTGTAAGTGCTAAAAATATAATTATTGAGGTAATAGCTATTGATGTGGATTCATCTCAACACATTTTGTTACAATTAGAAGAGGTCGTACAAAAGTTCAATGAGGATAATTTTGGTCAAGAGAAGCTTATAGAAAAGGTAGAGAAATTTTTTGATAATAAAGTGCTTGAGCACATTGCTCAACACATTGTAATAAACTAGATTGAACTATCTTCAATTTTGAGCAACCTTGAAAATTCTTTTACAAATGTAACATCCCTTTTTTTCAAGCTATGTGATGTTACCGAGTACACAAAAGAAATAAAGATAAATTTGGGTAAAATTGATCAAGATCTAAAGGTTAGTGCTCAAAAGTTGTAGCTTGACCCTAGTTCAAGCTCCACACATCACATAAAGATCATATTCTTGTCAAATATGTAGGCAGAACTATTGAGAGAGGAAGCAAGGATCTGGTCTACACTATTAGAGATCTAGAACATGATCCTTCCTATCATGGACACAATGTAGAAACACATTGCCTATTCAAAAATATTGATCCATGATAACAATTTTTCTATAGCAGATCATATGATTTTACTTTCTGCAGAAGTTCAAGTGGCTCTCTCCACCTGCAAAGTTTTGCAAGAGAAATGGGATAAGACATTGGCTATCATTCTTAAGGTACATTCTAAGTTTTTCTCACATTTTGGTGTGTCTATATAAAATTGATTACCTTTGGCATTATTGTCAAAAAGGGGGAGATTATTGTGAGTAAGAGATAGTAAAAGTCAAAGAGGGAGTAAGAGACAATGGAGAATATATGAGAGAATATATTGATATATGTATAGTGATAAGCTATGTATATACCATGCCATATGTATGAGGGAGATATGTAAAGACAATTAAGAAATTTATATACAATAGGTTTACAAAGATCAATTTTGAAAAATCAAATCTAGTATTTCAGTGGACTTTGACTCATAAGTTTTTTTGTCACTAATGCCAAAGGGGAAGATTGTTGGCATTATATTGTATTTTTCATTAGTGAAAAAACTGATTCAATTCTAAATGATTACTGAGTTCATCACTCAGTCTACAGTGTATATTGAGTATTCAGTGGTTAGCTTATAGGTTCATCACTTAAGTAGTTCATACGGAGCATTCATGAAGCTACTGAGTGAGTGTGCAGCCCAGCAGTATCTACTAAGCCTATAGTATCCACCAAGCTTCATAGTATCTATTGAGTCATCAATTTCTATGATGGAAGCCAGTGTTTATTGAGTGATGGAAGTGTAGTGTTTATCGAGTGAAAGCAAGGTAAACGAAGGATTCGGTTTTTATCGAGTGATACTATATCTACCGAGTCTCCAATGGTTACTGAGTTCCAAGCTATATTGTATGATTAGTATGGACCTAGCTTCTACTTCTACCAAGTGCATGAAAATGCTAAGTAATGTAGTGGATGCTGAGTATCAGAATGTTACCAAGTTAGCTCGAAGAACTTGAGTTTTCTACTGTTTGGCCAACTTAGTAATATTTTGTTCACTTGTGTTTTGGCCAACCTTGCAATTGTAATTATTGGAATGGTATATATCTAATGTATTATATCATTTGAAATGTATGAGTATGAAAATTAATGGAAATGTAATGATTTGAGAAGGATAAAAAGTGAATTAACAACAGAGTAGAGTATTCAATAAGGTCTACAAGGAGCAGTAACGATTCATTAGTCACAAGAGGTGATTTGTACTTCAAGGATCTAATCAGCAATCAAGTTGTAAGTATATTCATTGTTTCATCCTAGTAGGTGAATAAGATTTGTAAATCCTTTAACAAAGTAGACTTAACAGTCTTTGTATAAATCTCCTAATAGAGTGCATACTTCATTGTATGTTTGTAAATCCTCTAACAAGGTGGATCTAGTAGTTTCTCTTAACATGGCAGATCATCATAAGTGATCAATGTAAGCCCCAATAGGATAACTTCATACTATAGTACCAAAAATTTGTGGGTATCATCCCCACCCTAGTTTTACTTTCTACTTGGAAGGGTTTTGGGTCACCAAAATTTTGTGTTCATGTGTTGTAAATGTTTATCTTTCTCATGCATATAGTAGATTAGATGAATGAATGATGTAAGGATCAAGAATTGAATTGATTTAAAGTTTTTGAGGTTACTAATTCACCCCTCCCCTCTCAGTAACCTATTTAGTCTTGATTATTTCCAACAATTTGTATCAGAGCTTTGTGGTTCTCAGGAAAAAGTTTGACAGCTTGAGCAAAGATCTAAAGGACAAATGGAGATATTTAGACTTGACAAAGCAATTGAAAATGAAAAGCTAGATCTGGAAATGGCCATAGCTCAACTCAAAGAAGAAAAGGAGCATCTTTCTCAATCCCTGAAGAGAAGGAAGGAACTTGCAAGACAAATGAATGACCATCAGTATGTCAAAGAAAAGATTGAAGACCTTTTACCATCAAGCAGCTCAAATGAAGTAAATGAGGCAATCAAGGAGCTCCTAACAAATAATGGCTCTCTACAAGAAGAAGTAAGAAAACTTAAATGAGAACAAGAAATCCAATCAATCAGGCTATGTGAAATCTTGGAACAAAGAAACAAATTTGAAAATGAGACAAATGAAAGGATCAATGCAAATCAAAGTCTTATCAATCAACTATCCAATGCAAATGAAGAAATCATGAATCTAAGATTTGAAAAGGAAAGCCTAAGGATTGATTTAATCACTAAAAGAAAAATTAGTGAAGGATTGGAAAATGACCTAAATGCTAAAAAGAAAATCATTGAAAGAATGATGAAGCCTCTAGAAGATATGAATCAATTAAACCAACAAAATGAATAGAATCTTCATAGACAAAAGGGTAAAGCAGGACTTGGATATAATGAAGAAGGTGAATCTTCTAAACAAGGTGCTCAAAGGAATCAAAAACCTACTTGCAATCACTGTGGTAAGTTAGGTCATACATCAAACAAATGTTGGAGTAATGGAAAAGCAAAATGCAATGGAAAATGCTACAACTGCAATGAACATGGTCAAAAAGCTAATGAATGCAAGGAAAAACAAAAATTTGAAGGAAAATGTCACAAATGCAAGAAGCATGGTCACAAGGCATTCCAATGTAGATCAAATCAGGCTGAACAACTTGTTAAGGCAATCTTTGGATGGGATTACAATAATTGGTATAGATGTCATTATTGTGGAGAATATGGGCACGTTGGCAAAGACTGCTCAAGACATCACTTGAGAAAAAGAGATACAACAGTAAGATATTATACATGCACTAAACTTGGTCATATAGCCAAGAATTGCATGAATATAGGAAGAATTGAAGATATAAAGAAAGCTAAAGCTAATAACATTTGGAAATAGATGAGACAACAGTGGATTCCTAAATCTACTGAGCATAATAGTTTTAATGATGGCCACGTCACTCAAGAAATGGGTGACTCCATCATTTCCAATTAGATTCATAAAGGAGGATCTAGACCTGTATCATCAAGCTATATCTAGAGAAATTCCAAATGAAAGGAAGTAGAAGATCCAATTAGTATTTCAGATACAAAGGGTCACAAGAAATCAAGTCATACTGAGCAAGGTCAGTCAGAGACTCAATCGAGCTAGGTCGGGAGTAACAAAAGTTTTTTTTGATCACCGAGTTGTAAGCTTCCACCGAGAAAGTGAATGAATGAAAGCCTATCAAGCACTATGTCATCTCAGCTACTTTTTTTTCGAGCATTAATAACAAAATTTTCATCAAAAAGGTAGAATTTGATTTCATTCTTCATCATGATTTTAGAGCTAAGAGATTTTTAGGTGCACTCAAGCAAATTCCAAGCAGTTTTAGGCAATTTTCTAGCAAATGATTTGTTCAAATTTTTTTATCTTTTACCGAGCATCAATGACATCTAGAAGTAGCAGCAACACCAAGGCAAAAGGAGGTTTAGAAATGCTAGTTAAAGGTGTCGAGTGGAAGGTGCCAAATTTCAAGCTAGTTCCAGCAATTGTAAAATTACTTGACACTAATGGAGCTCAATCGAAAACTCCACCAAAGGTACTTCTTATCAATGATATTCCTACTCATTTTAGATGTTCTATTCAAGAGATTAGAAACCTAGAAATGGATAATGCCCTAGGAGAAATGAGTTTTGATGGCTCTTTGAAACCTAAGCATAAGCATCTAGAGACCAAAGGATTAACCCATATCTAGCATATGCCAAGAAGTTTCCAGATTAAGTGGATTAGATACATCCTCAGTCATGTGCACAATGGTCAACTATGGTTAGAGAAGCTAGTATCCAAAGGATTAACCCATATCTAGCATATGCCAAGAAGTTTCCAGATTAAGTGGATTAGATACATCCTCAGTCATGTGCACAATGGTCAACTATGGTTAGAGCAGCTAGTATTAATCACCAAGAAGATGATTCATAGGATTACTGGTCCCCCCATGCTAAGTAAAGAAAAAAATACCAAAACCCTAGGTCGAGATGAACTTCAGAAGAAAACCCTAGCTAAATGGGATGGTAGAGGTTTGAAGGTTAGCACTATTTCTGATGTTGAATTAAGGTTTGGCACTCACATCATTGCTCACAAGATTTATAGGTTGAGTCATTTGAATAGTGTTCCCTATGAGGCCATGGATTTGGCATTCAAGGTTGTGAAGAAAAATTTGGAATTTGATTTGTCAGAATTATTGTTAATACAACTGAACAAGAATATGGACAACTTTAGGATTTCAAAGAACAACCCTTGCAAATTTGGTTCTTTGTTGACATGTCTTTTCTTCTATGTACAAAAGTTCTTTCCATCCAAAGGAGCTATTGTGTGGAGAAAAGCTATTCCTATTCTATATTAGATAAATGAGTTTGTAGCAGAAATGGGTGTAAACGTTGATAGCATCATGGATAATTATTTTGAAGATTTCAAGGAAAGGATGAATAAAAGGTTTTGAATTCCACCAAAATTGGTTGAAGACTACAAAGATGATGTATGCTTTATGGTTGATTATGATAAAGTATACATTCAGGGAGTCAGGCCCTAAGTAGCATGGGTGAAACCTCTTACTTATGAGGTGAATATTGATGAAACCAGGGATATTATTGAAGCACTGGTGAATGAGGGATATTTCTTGTGCTTATTTCCTTCTTTGTATTTCTTCTTCTATGTACACCTAGCAGTAATATGACCTAATTCATTACAATTAAAACATATGATAGGGAGCTTTCCTTTTAATTTTCCTTTGCCTCTATGGAATCTCCTAGCCTGTAGTGCTTCCTACTGTTCCACATCTTCCTCATCTATACTGCTATCACTAGATGCATGTTTTCCTTTTATTCTTTTCTTTCTTGATGTCTCCTCCTCATTATATTTTATTTTCATCTTTGTCTTGAAAGAAAATTCAAGGTTTTGAGGTTTGTAGTTGTCAAAGTTGGACAATTCAACTGCAGTAAGTCTTCCCACTATTCCTTCAAAGGTTAGTGTGTTTCCTTGTACACACCTTAGCTCTTGGATGGATGAAACTCTAATAGAATAGATAGGGGTTGGAGTTCTTAACTATTTTTTGTTGATAGTTTCTTCTTCTAGTTGATCACCTAGACTTCTTATTGTACTTACCACTTCTTTTATTCTAGCAGCATATTGAGCAACATTTTCACCTTCCTCCATTTTCATGTCATCAAACTTTCCTCTAAGGCTTTCTCTCTTTTCTCTTTGTACATTATGATTTCCTCCATAAGTATCTATTAGGGCTTGTAAAATCTTGAAAGTAGTGTCATAATCTTTGATGTCATCATATTTTGCATAGCTAAGTGTAGAGGCAATCTCCAAGATTGCTTGATTGTGCTCCTTTCTTTTGCTCAAATCATCTACAATAAGAGGTCTAGCTAGATTTACATGTTCTATTCCAATTGAGGTTTGTGCATAGGCACCTATTGATCCAAGGTGGAATTTCATTAGACTCTTCCATGCAATGAAGTTGTCTTTGTTGAGCTTGGGAACTTCCCTCTTGGACATCTTGATCTTCCTACTTCTAGTAGCATGAAACTAAATCAATAGATGGCTTTGATACCAACTGTTAGAAATGCTTTAGAATAACTGAGAGGGAGGGTGAATCAGTTATTCAAGGTCCAAATGTCCTATTAATTTTTATTTTTTCACTAAGTGTAGTGAGTCCATTCAACCATTCATTCATCCAAGCTTTAACTTTTCAATTTAGCAAGTTATCGTAAATCAGCATGCAAGCATAACACATAAAAGATCAACACATAACACAATGATTTATGTGGAAACCCAATTTGGGAAAAACTACTAGTAACATGCTACTCAATTCTCACTCTTTTGAAGTGATGTCCTATGAAAGGCCTACCCTATTAAAGGCTTACAACACACTATTGAATGTGACATTGTTAGAGGATTTAACCACCCTCTTAGAAGTGGGCCTAGTTAGAGGAATTTAGAACATTCACTTGGAATGCCACCTTTTTAAAGGATTTAAAAATGGTTGTTAGGACAACCTAAGTACATATGATTTTCCTTCTATCCTAACTAATATGATTGCTAGAGAGTAACAATTAGAGATTTTGACCTGATTACTGATTACAACTCAACTTCCAAATCTCAGATCACTCTTCAGCTCTTCACATTTCCTAGCCTTCAATCTCTACAACTCCGACAGCTTGCCCTCCTTTCAAGCTTAGTCTCCTTGAGTCTCCATGCTTAGTGTACTAGTGCAATAATCTCTTCTTGACCACTTGTAGAAGTAGTGTCTCTATGCTCTATTCTTCTCCTAGATGCCTTCTCCTTGACACCCTTCTAACCACTTTGCAATTTGGCACTCCAGTAGTAGCAGCATCAACAACATTTTCTTCTTGGTCTATGACTCCTTAAATAGAAGTCTTGGAGTTCCTTTCCCACTTGATTCTTCCATTCTTTAATTTCAATTCATATGAATTAGGTAGGAATAATTATATCTAACCCATATTTTGTTTCCTCTAGAAAATTCTTGAATAATCCTTTTGAATTTGCCCAAAAATAGTTTGCATAGAATTATGTGCCACCAGCTCATCATCCTTATCCTCCAAATGATTCACAAAATTTTTGGTAACAACTATGTCAGCTCAGATTTGGCAAATCTTGATGCTCAGCACAGACTGTGTTACTCGACATCAATTGTATTTTTACTAATGTTTGGTACTTGAAGTTCACTCGGTACAAACTAAGATTTTTTGATGCTCGACACCTGATACTTTGCTTGGAACTTGAACTTCACTCGACACCTAAAGATCACTTGGCACACACTAGATTTTCCTTTTGCTTGGCTCCAACTACTAGCTTGCTCAACACCCACTAATGAACTTCGTTTAAGCTTTGCACTGAACCTTGTTACAACTTATTCCTCCAATGTTTCTAAGTGTGACCAACCTCTATGTCTTTGAGTATGTTATCAATACATCATTTAACCATTTTCTTAACTAATCCTTGCATTTCATTACAACATCATAATTCAACCTTTCCCTTAGGTGATCTTGTTACATCTTGTTGATCAAATCATCTTCATCAATCAACTAAGCGATAGTATTTGGATCTTATAATCAAATCTCATTCCTATAAATAGAAAGTTTGATATCAATGACAAAACAATGATTGAAAACATTCTTTATCAGCCAATCTCCCTCTTTGATCTTCAACAATGAGCTTTTCAATCAGATTTCCAACAAGTTGGTTTGAAGCTATTAAAGGTGATAATGTTGACTGAGCTTGTATAGTGGTTGCCAAGTGGAAAAGGAAACTTCATGGATGCTGAGTGAGTGAAAATCTCTATTGAAGTTGAGCTTATAGTTGTGTAAGCACTAAGCATTGAATACAAGGTTGTAACATCTATATGATCAATTTCTACTCATTTGACATCATTTGAGTTTGAAGGAGAGCACAAAGATTGAAAAAAATCATTCCAAAATTTGCAAGCAAGATTCGACACCATCATTAAAAAAATTTAAATGTATTTATCATGTGTTGAGCTATGTAGTTTGAATTTTTGCAAGCTCTAGTTTTCATAATGGTGTCTAGTTCTTTAGATCCAAAGGTTAAAGAGGGTAAAAAAGTTTTGAATTTGTAATTGATAAGTAATGAGATTAGACAACCAAACTTTAGAGCCATTCCTGATATTGCTTAAGCACGATCCATTTGGTGCATTTTTTATGAAACCACCTCAAGTTTAGATGATTGATGATGTAAGATGTTGGTACACATGCAAGGTGGGTAGTATAGGTGACATGGATATGAGGGGAACCTATGGGAAATTATGTGGAAATAGAGAAATGAAAGATGAATTCAATATTATAGGGAGAAAAGGGTTAAAGTGTGCCTTAGATTTCACTAATATTTTCAAGACTGAATGGATTAAGATAGTTCTAAGTAGAATTCATGATAATTCAATATGGCTAGATAATGGACTAGTGAAAATCACAAATAAAATTGTACATAGAGTAACAAGGTGTCCAACACTTGACCGAACTAAAACAATGAGAAGTGAATCTAAAGATGTCATTTAAAAGAATATAATGGCAATGTGGAACAAACAAGGCATGAAAATTGATACTATCTCAGATCCTCTAATTGCATTTGCGATGAGGATAATAACATATTAATTCTACCAATCAAGAAGGCCTAATAGATTACCATGTATTGTTGTTGACATGGGCTATAAGATAATTAAGAAGGATCATACCTATCTCCTTACCAAGTTGTAGATGCAACAATTGTCAAAATATTTGAGAGCTATAAGGAAGACCAAAAATGAACAATGTAAATTTGGTTCAATTCTTGTATGTATGTTCTTTTATTTGCAAAATAAATTCCTTGCATTTGGTAAATTTTCTTGGAAAACAAATAGATCTATTACAGTTTAGATAGGTGAATTTATTGAGCAACTTGGAAACAATTTTGAGTTAGTTATGACCAGCTATTTTAAAGACTTCAAGAAATTAATAAAGAAAATATCAAGGATACTAGTTTCACTAGTTGAGAAACATTTCAATGATCTTTAATTTCTATTTGACACTAATTTTACATATTTTCAAGTTGTTGTTCCAAGGGTAAGGTGGCTAAGGCCACTAGGCTATGAAATCAATGTTGATGAAGCTACTACAACAATAACAATATTACTTGTAGATGATGTAGATTCCAAGGCTACTACCTTTGGGAACTATGACATGGATAAATCTAAGATACATTGGATTTAAAGACTACCTCATTCATTAGAAAGAAGAAAAATATTATCAAGAAACTTAAATAGAAATTTAGTGAAGGAGAAAATGAAGAAGAAGAAGAAGATATACTAGCTAAAGCACCATCATCCTTAACTCAAGGTCAAGGAGAAGATCAAGCAGAATAAATATAAATTGAAGAAGGTGCCAAGGGAGAAGAAGCTAGTGAAGCACCTAATCAAAAGAAGAGTAATGTTGAGAATCCAATCATTAGCAAACCAAGGAAGGTTGCAAAACCTAAGCCTATAGTTCCCTCAACAAGAGTAAGCACAAGGGCTACTACGAAGAAGGCTCAAGAAGAAGATAAGCCAAAACAAAAGAGGTCTAGAGCAACTAGCAATGAAGAGGAGCTTGAGAAGAGATCAAGGAGAAATTACATAGGTCCAATTGAATCTAAAGAAGAGAGGACTAAATCTGATGACAACAACTAATTTCAAATAGTAAGTCATCATCCTTCTTTAGATTTAGACAATATATGTGAGAAAATAAGGAACAATGTTGATTTATCTGGCCTTAGACATATTAAATTTGATACACTTGGAAAATTTGAGATGAACCACTTAGAGGAGTCAATAAATGCCATGATGGAAACATGTAAACAAATTCCAATTAATATTGTCAACTCTGTTCCAAAGGAATTTTCTAATAGAGTTGAGAAAAAGTGACAATATAGTCTAAATATATAAAGACAAATTAGAGAGACTAAAGTTGCAAGAGTGATGCAAGAATTATATAGGGAAACAATGACTAAGGCATTAAAGAAGCATATTGGAAAATTTGCACCAAAATATAGGGATATCAACATATTGTAGAGCAAGGTTGATGTTATTTTACAAAAGAGCACTTTGATTTGGAAATCATTATATGGTTTGACAACACTCAAGGCAATAATGTAGACACCTATTGAGGTAGGTGAGCATAAAGATGAGAAAAAATAGGTAATTGACATAATCACAGTTGAAATTGAGATAATTACACAACATGAAGCACTGAAACACATGAAGATACACAAGCACCTACTGAGGATGAACAACATATAGAAGAAAGTGTGCCAGATACAATAGTGTCAAGTGTCAGCCCTCCACATGAGGTGAATACATAAAGTGATAATGTAAAGATCAAGGATTTTTTTGATATTATCACTCAGAACATCAATCCCCTTAAAGAGGATGACTTGAAGAAGATACTGGTTGAATCCACTACCCATGCCAAACTTTGTGAAAATCCTATACTGGTGAGCATTGATGAGATTGAGAAGGTAGACAAGGTATTTACAAGGGAGAAATTATAGACCAATGAGATATCTACAGCCCCACCTCAATTCACATTAATGCAACATATATTAGCCATTGTGGTATATCAAAGGGAGGAGACAACAACTTCCACTATAAGTGCATTAATGCAAGGTACTACAGTCTTAGTCAATATAAAGGAAAGTGAAATTGATAGGGATGAGATAGTTGGAGAACATAAAGATGAACTGGAAAAGAATGAAGGAACATAAGCTCCAATAGGTCAAGTAGATACTCTTACACCTATAACACAAGATCAAGGTGCAAATGTGAGTGTAGAGAAGGAAAAGGATAAAACTAAAGAGATGGTTATGACTACCAAATCTAAGGAGCAATTAGCAATAAAAATATTGGTGACTTTACCAGAAACTACTACCCCTCCTAGTCAAGCCCTTCATAGAGCGACTATAGAAGCTATACCTCTATAATCATCATAATTGATTCCAAGCACATTGAAGGTAGGAAAAGTTAAATCATTTGTTGATGTAAACTTGAATGAAGTAATTAAGTTTCCCAAGTTTGATTAAGCAACCATCACTATTGAGTATATGGGTATACTCCAAGAGTCTCTTGCAAAGAAAAATAATCAAGAACTACTCAGAAAGGAGCATAGGCAAAAGAAAGCTTTGATAGATATCAAGAACATTTTATTGATTCATTTAACCTACTAGCACTAGAAGCAACAAAGCTAACCATAGAGTAGCTAGCTAGCTTAGTGGAGAACCTAAATGACATATAGCTAGATTCAAATGTTAAACTACTTGAATGGTCTGAAAGAAAGTTTCAGCATAAGGTAGATGGAAATATATCAAGTGCTAGTGTACTATCATAGCTTGAGTTAGCAAGAAAAATTGATAGTGTAATCTCACACTCTTCACACAAGAAATAAGGAGTCACATACTAAGTTTGCAGAGTCATATACAGTCATCTAGTGTTACTCTACCAAGATCTCCAGCTTAGAGTGAGAAACATTTCAAGACTCTCCTTAACTCCCAGAGTTAGTTAGTAGTGCTACATACATATGAGGAAAAAATTAAGGCTAAACTAATCAACATCTAGTTTATCTTAACTCCACATATGAAGATATTACAAAAGGAACTAGCCTTTGAAAAAACACTCATGAAGGCTTAGTCCACCTTGTTGTCGAGCTGGCCATCCGAATCAACTCATTGGAGGTATCTTGTTATAATTGGGATGCTACATTAAAAATCATGCTTGAGGTCCACAAATAATTTTTGTACAAATACAATCTTAGTGTATAACGCTTTGACATAAGTGTCAAAATGGGGGAGAAATTAGAAGTATGGAGGAGATAACATTTTTTAGAAAGGATTAACTAATGAATATCTACTTAGATGATCAAGTATTTGGTCACTCATGTCAAAGAGGGAGATTGTTAATCTCAGATTGGTTTTGAAATATGAGTAACAATATACTTAATTCATTTACTTAGTTCATGCCAAACAAGTAATACATGTTGAGTGACATATATTTAGTACGAGTCAAGTAACTAGTAAATGTTGAGTCACTCAAGTGCAAATTAGATGGTATGTTTTGAGCTATTTAGATGCCAAAAGATTACAGGATACCAAGTCATTCAAAGGCTGAGTTACAACATTGAAGTTGTAGTTGATGCCGAGCATCAGGGACTTTAAGTGCTGAGTTACACAGTTTTAAAATAGATGTTTGTAATGGCACAAACTTCTATATAAGCCCATTTTGGGCCAACTTAAGGATTTTTTTACAGTATTTGATGATAAGAATGAATCTTAATTGTGAATCCTTGTGCATTACATGCATCCACTTAGAAAAAAGGAAGGTTTAAGTGGCAATATGGGTGCATCACAACTATTGATTCATACTAAATCCTAAGTCACCTAGGTCTTCTTAAGGAAGAAAAACCCTAAACTTTTGGAGAATGTTTAAGAAGGTTTGAAGAGAGTTTGCATGAAAAAAAAAAAAGCACTCATGGTGACTAAAGTCTTATGATCTAAGGGTATGTGCAGGATCATGGTGTGCCAAAAAGTGGCAATCTAAAAAATATGTAGTTCTAAAATGCCTCAAACCATTTCAAAATCTATTCCAACTTTTTTTCCCACCCACCCTAATACTAAATAAAAATAATTAATATCTTTATAAGGTCTACTATATCTTTTGATACCAACCCTATATGGTCAACTTTAAAAACATCCTAAAAATGTGTTTTTGGCTTGTTTTTATGTGATTTTTACTTCAAACATGTGGTTGACAACTTTTTTTAACCAAAATTTGATGAAATGTAAAGGGTTTCTTAAGAATGTTCTTATCTTTCCACAAATGTAAGGTTTGTCAAATTATGAGTTTAGTAAGTAATTATTACTTATTTTCTAATGGAGTTACATATAAAGTGGTGACTACCACACTACTTGGAAAAATAACTATAACTTTCAAATGGTAAAACATTTTTTAAATCCAAAAGATGCATCACATTATATGTTTCTTCCAATACACGGAAAAAAATAAAAAATTAAATTTTGCAGAGTTTTGAATTAGTTAAGTTGGTCAGACATGAGAGCTTTTTGATTCCAAAAATACTAAAGTTGAAAATTATTTATTTATTATTTATTTAGAATAAAAATATCCAAAAATATGTGTCACATCTAGGCATGAGTCTACTACTTATATCTAGAATATTATTAAAAAAATTATCATATGATTTTGATTAAGGTGGTCAAACATACGTTTACTTCTTATTTTTGTTCTAAAATTTTTTAATATTGCATTAAAATTCAAAATTTTGACCAATCAATTTTATTTTTTTTGAGATATGTCCTAGTAGTTTAGAAACTAGATTAAATTTCCTAGAGATTCTTTCCTTCAACTTTTTGATATAAAGCTAATAACAAGTAGAAAATTACATGTCAAGTTGACATAACCTTGATTTTCTAATTTTTTATTGCCACTTAAGAGCATAGTTTGGTTGACCGTGATCCTGCACATACCCCTGACTTACATTGTAGAATCAGTTAAAGGAGAATAAAGGAAAGGAATTAGAGGGCAATAGAGATACATCTAATCATAAAGGATCAATTATACATGAGGATAGAGGTGATCTGACATCAAGCAATAGAGTGCTAACCAAAGGATCAGTGCTGAGACATTTAATAGGTGAATTAGTTAGGTCTCCTGATAGAGTAGTCTTAAAAGGTTGTTGTAAATCCTTTAACAGGGTGCTTGCTTCATTTTAAGTTAAAGCCCTTTTACTAGGCACACTTATAATAGCATGTTGAAATCATTTAACAAGGTAAGATCGAAAAATCTAGTAAGCATTTAATAGGGAAGACATTTCACAGGGTAGATCATATTTCATAATCAAACAATGTAGGGTAAGTGCAAGAAGTTAGATCTCACTTTTGGGCAAAAACTGGAAATGTTTTTCCTATTTTTGAAATTTCTTGTCAATTGATGTCAAAATTTAAGGCATTTGGAAATTGAATATTAAAAAACTTCAAAAATACAAGTTTTAGTGTTAAGAATCTAATTTCGAATATATACTTTATTTGTGTACCCATTTGATGGATTTTTTTTTTTTTTGGTATGGATATTTAAAGGCCACTTTTTTAAATGCCTATTTCAGGACCATACCACACTCATGTAAGGACAACATAATTTGACACAAATAAATGAATTGTCATAAATCCTTTGAAAGAGAGTTGCCTAATACACCTAAGATTGATGATAATATTTTTCCTTAATTTTTTATTGAATAATTTTTTATTATTAATTATTAATTGGCTCTAAATGAAAATCTTAAAACCTCTAATGTATGGACACCATAATTTCATCAAAATTTCACTTTTTCAAATATATACTTTTTAAAACCTCAAAAGAATTGTATGTAGATTGATGACATTTAAATTAATTTAATAAAAATTATAAAATAAAAGAGTTATTAAAGTTTTAGTGAACTTCACTATTTACATTTAGGTACCACCTTTCATTAATTTTTTTTTTTTTAAGTAACTAAAATCATGGCACTATAAGATTTATATTTCTAAAATCAAGATAGTGAGAGCTCTAATGGATTTTTGTTTCATAAAAAAATTTGACCAAGAATAGCCTCTAAAAATTATGGCAAAGTGTCAATTTGTTAGTTCAGTGCTTAAGCCAAATCTTGAGAGGTCAAGGCATATGCTTGGTCTAACCAAGCCTATCTCAAACGAAAAATTTGAGGTAGGAGAAAAAAATCTTGCCCCATGTTGTAAGAAATGGGCACCCTTTATTTGAAATTCAAAAAATGGGTAACTATTTTGAAAAATTCAAATTGACATTTAAAATCAGCCCCTAAAAACCTTTTAAAATTTTAGAAATGAGTATTAATTTTTTTAAAGTTTCTAAAAAATACAATTTTTTTATGCCATCAAAAATGGGTACCCAGTTTTTTAAATTTTGGATCTGGTGCCTAAGCCTAAAATGAGTACCCATATTTTAAAAATGGGTACTCATTTCTAAAAGAGCATGATCTCAATCCGCTTACTTCCATGGTATTGAGACCCAACTTCTTGCTTGTACCTCGCAACCTTCATTGGATACACTGTATTACTATTGTAGTAAAGATTTGTGGGTGTCATCCCCACCCCAATTTTACCTCCTTCTTGGAGGTTTTCTGGGCAACCAAATATCTTGTGTCATACATGTCATGAATATTTTACTTTCATGCTATGGATGTATATGATTAATTTGGTATTTTAGTTTATATGCACATATTGTGAGATAGATGTGTGTTGAATAGTTTTTGAGGTTGAATGTTTTTAGTGCTGATTCACCCCCCCTCTCTCAGAGTTTACTTCCCTTTTGTATTTCCAACATTACAATCCTTCCCTTTTCTTTAAAGAAGTCTTCCATTCATCTCCTTCTTTGATATGCCTATGAAAGTACCCACTCTTCATATCTATATTTGTGAAATATATAGGCCCATTTAAATATGCCATAATATTATCCATCTTTGGAAATGGAAATATGTACTTGATTGTGATTTTATTGATAACTCAAGAATTTATGCAAAAACCCCATTCTCCATTCTCCTTTGGCACTAATATTTTTGGCATAACACATGTACATAGACTTTCTTGAATCAACCCCATTTGTAATAGATCATGCACTTTTTTGATCAACTATTAACTTTCTACTAGTGTCATTTTGTTCAGTGTCTATTACAAATAGATAATATGGAGAGGGGGAAGGGTGAATTAGTATTCTACAAACATTTTCTCACAACTAGATATTATTAATTACTTTACAATATGCATATGAAATCAAACCAATAATGTTGGACAATAAATAAATCTATATACAAGGAGAACTCAAAAAACTATATTTTGTTAATTAGGGAAAGACAGACCAAGGGAAAACCTTAGTGGGGATTCAGTTCCCACAAAATGATCCACTAAAAAAAATCTTGTTAGGGACATTGACCCTATTAGGAGTCTATGAAGTAAATATAGTGTCTCAATCATTGTTAGAGGACTATGCCATGCTAAAAGCCTCAAGCCTATTAGGAGTTTCTTAAACCCTGTTAGTAGTTGGTATTACAATTATATATGTATGCAAGAAGAGTCCACTACCCAAACAAGTAATTATGCAATTTAGTGCCTTAAGAAAAATTGGATAGATACAACAACCTCTTATCTACTAACATTTGTACTTTGGATGTTACATCAAAATCTACAGCAAAGATCTCTTATACAAGTTTATATGATTAGTTCACATATTCCCCATATAATTCGCATTAGCATTGCATTCCATAGTACAACTTCACATGTAGTGGTCTCTTTACTTATACATTTTTCTTTATCAAAACTCTTGTGCAACTGGCTTGGTGCTTTCACACATCATGTTGACTTAGCATAAACATATAGGATGCCATCCCTAAATAATTAAATAATTATTTCCTAACCAAAGCAATTCCTTAACCTATTATTAACCCTTTTTTGATATACTCTATTTTGTATTGTTCTATGTCTTTACTGGTGTTTTTTCTGTAACTTTCTCCATATAGACCATACTAATCCATACACTTAGGTACATTATCATGATACTCTAATCTACATGTCCTTAACTACACACATGATTATTATCACTATAGACTTTGCAATATAAAAATTACCTATCTATTTATATTATACTGTCTAATACTCAAACAATTTTTTGACTCTAATCATGGTATCTTTAGCTGTAAGTTTTTCCTTCTATTCAATAATTATATGTTTCCATAAATGACAACCCTTAACATTATTTTCTTAGCCATATTTCCAAAAATCTCCCCCTTTAACATTGATGATAACATATGGGAAAATTGGCTAAGTCCCAAAATGTTACAATATTTTTTGCAAAATTGGCCTTACAAAATTTCAAAACTACAAAATTGAGGATCATTACATATTACCATATTTTTCTTATACCACCTAAGACAAATACTCCCCCTTTCTTTATACTTTATATAATGTTCCTATTATAAAAAATTGGTATATACTCTTCCCCCTTTGACATCAATGATAAAGGTGTCAAAGCTTTTTTACATGTCAATTTTTTTTAGTGCATTACCTCTTGACTAGGTTGATAAGAAAGAAGCATAGTCTCAAAAGTTGATAGTCAAACTCTTCATGTTATTCTCCTATGAATCCTTTAATCCTTCTAAGATTCTGAGGAGAGTGCATAATCCATAAGATAAAATCTCCACTATATTCAAATCTAAGTAAATAAAGTTATCACAAGATGTTTTGGATGAAAAACATTCCTCTAACATTCAATTGTGCTCAACTTGATTGATAGGTGTTCACTCAAAAGCAAGAACCTATTTGTAACCCTTGTCTTTTTTTCTTCCAACACACTTTCCTTATCATATGCCTTGCTAACCTATGCTTCAATTGTTTTAATCATTGCATACTTTGCATATAGGGTTTTGTCTTCAAGATACGATTTCCTCAATGTCTTATTAAAAGTAAAAAGAGTCAATAAATAATTTTTGATGTTCTGAGAAATAGTGTCAAACATTTGTGCATCATGCTTAGCTTGAGCTAGTGCTACTACAACTTCTAATAAACTTGTGAATTCAGAATCAAATACTTGAATCACATCTTTGGCTCTATCTTTAGGGTCAGAATCAACTGACTTTATAGTGATGACTTCCTACATTTTTAGCTACCTCCATAAGAGTTTTCTAAAAACTCTTGACCTGCCTATTCTTGTTGATGATCTTGTTTGGTGATGATATCAGTTCAGATTAATCATCATCATATAATCCTGTGAGTGCTGCAAGGGTAAGAGTAGTGCTAGATAAACTTTCTTCTATTTTCTTTCTTTGTGCCTCTTCTTATTCCTTCTTCTCTTCTTCGTCCTCCTTTCTCTTCTCTTCCTCCTCTTTCTTCTTCTCTTCTTCTACCTTCTTCCTCTTATCTTCCTCTTCTTTCTTTTCTTCTTCTTCCTTCTATTTCTTCTCTTCATCTTCTTTCTTTTTCTCTTCTTCTTCTCCCTTTCTCTTTTCTTCCCATCCTTTCTTTATCTTTTCTTCCTCTTCTCTCCTCATATTTTCTTCATCCTCTTTTTTTCTTATTTTCTACCTCTTCCTTCCTTTTCTTTTCTTCCTGCTTTATTTTATTTTTCTCTTCTTCTTCTTTCTTCTTTCTTTGCTCTTATCTTTTTTCCTCTTCAATTTTTTCTCTTCTTTCTAACTCCTTTCTTCTTCTTTTATTTTCTTCTCTCTAGCTTCACATTCTTCTATTCTCCTTTTCCACATCATAGCTAGTATAATCAATAATATTGTTGATAATGCAAGGGATAAGATCCTTAAAAGGACCATCTACGATATTTACTATTACTTTTTTTGTACCAATTTGCATGGTGTCAAGTCCAATTGAGATATGAAAGATAGATCTACTATCATGGTGTCCTTAGCTTTTGCTTCTACTATTGTCAAAGTAGTTTGTTCAATAGACATAGGGATTACTCCCCCTATCTTTGAGCTCTATTCTATAGCTTTTGGCATAGAGGTCATTTAACTAATGATGGATTCCTCAATTTCCTTATTAACCTCTTTCTAAATCTTCTCTGATTCTTTAACAAAGGTTTAATAACCTTCATTATACTACTTATGTCATCATCTATATTGACTTTCTAAATCTTTCTAATCATATTCTCCCTAATTTTCTTATCTTCATCTATGAATCTTCTTCTTCTATTTATCAATATATTATACAAATCCTTTGGTATATGTTTTTGAATATCTTCAAATCTTTTATTCTTTATATCATATTTCTCTCAACTAAATTCTCTAACTATAATCTATCCATATTTCTATACATACTTTAATACTTATTCAATTGAATCAAATTATCATTATCAATAATATGTATATTTAAGTTTTCTACCTTGGGTTTCTAGATCATCTTTGTGGCTAAAGTTCTAGCTTCTCCTACTACTTTCTCTCTAGGTTTTTTCTCAATGTCCTCTTCATCCTTTGATTCTTCTAATTCTATTTCAACAATTTCAATAATTTTTCTTCTCCTACCATATCCACTTGCTCACTACTTAACTCTCTTCTTTCTCATGGATTCTAAAGGTTTAGATCTGACCTTTGTTAGTCTCTTAGACTTCCCTAATGCTTGGAGAAGTGGTGGATATCTCTTCAACAACCTACACTTCTTCATCAATCTCTTGTCTTTTTACTTGAATAGGTTGCACTTGTTCAACTATGACATAGGCACATGAGGTATCTACAAAGATAATGACGCTATGTCAATTCCCTTTAAGGGTCCTACCATTGCTACATGTATGGCCATAAATACTCCAGTTTGTCCACAAGCCTTAATCTCTAAGGCTATACACTTCACTTCTTCATATTCTTGTCTTGTCATGCCAAATTGTTTGAGAAAGTTTCAATTTTCTTCTCCACATTCTTCTTGATTTCCTTGTAGATTTTTCTCTCTACTTCTCTAATATTTTCTACATAGGTTCCCCATCTAGGTGTGTCTTTTTCCTTCTCATATTTGAGTATGATCAAGTCACATACACTTCTATCACATCTTTACTCATTTCATAGCCCATAGGGTCTATGAGCTTAACCCTTGGCTATATTGTCTGCATATAGGTTACATCTATTTCAACCATGAAAAATGTGTCATCTTTATACTTTTCCACTAGTGAGAGTAGAATTAATGTATCATTTTTTTGTTGCATCTTGGATTTTTTTCATCAATTTCTTTATATACAATACAATATTCTCCTTAGACTATTTCTTGTAGTATTGTATCACCAAGTTCATGGTGCACTATGGTGCACTAATAGATGTGTCAATAGTGCCTCTAACCTGAATACTACACTCCTTGATTTCTTTAGTTTATCTATATTATCCAATAGATGATTCCTAATAATGTCACACATATTTACCTTTTCTTTCTCTATTTTCATTAAGTATGTTGCATGTAAAAATCTAATAGGTACCAAGTTTGACATTGAACTATAATTTATTTTGTAGCCAATGATCTTTCTGGTCACTCTTACATAATTTTACTTTATTAGGTCAATCCTCATATTCCTACCATATTATTTGGTGTTGAGATTGGTTTCTATCATCTTCTTTACATTCTTCTCATTAACTAGATTTTTGCCTTCATTTCACAAACCAATTAATTTATGAATCATGTCATTGTCAATCATGATAGGAACATCTCCAACCTATAACATTGCTTCATGAATACCATTAGAGTAAATAATCAAATAATTATTTATTATTTATTCTATTATCTATGTTTACTTAGGTTAATGCATTTAGTTAATAGTTGTAGTGATGAGTTGTTGACAATACGAGAGTTTGTTCCCTTCTAGCATGTTCCACCTTTTTGTGAGTGCTTAGTTGTCAACCATATCTGCTGCCTCTTTCAATCTTGTTCTAAAAGCTTCCATGAGGCCTTTATATTTAGGCTCTTTCATTTTATTTTTCATTCCATTTTCATTGTAAATACATTTTTATTATTTTGCAATATGTTCTCTCTCATGTTCGTTAAGGGTTTTTCCAAGCTCCACCTCTTCCTTCTTGGTTTCCCTTCAATAGGTTATTTGCATGCAGGTGATTTGGTGTGATGTGGAGTTGGATTTCATCGACTCCTACATGGTATCAGAGCCTCCCTATTGGTGCTTCATTGAAAGTTTTTTGAAACTGTGATTTGGAGACACAAACCCTAGCTTGTTTGTGTATTTTTTTCCAATCCAAGGGAAGAGAATTTTTTTGAAACACTTTGGGCCCAAACATACATTACCATTGGATTTGGAAGGCCATTTATAGTCAGGATTAATATAAAATTTGTCAATTTTGGAGATAGAGCTCCGGGAGGCAAAAATTTTTTGCTTACAGGCCCTATCGTATGGTCTTACGATGAATTTGTTCAAAAAAATAAAAAAATATAATTTGGACCACACCACCATAGCACCGCCCAGTGGCCAACTCAGGACTGCCTGCACTCCACCAGTGCTCAGCTCTAGAGGGTAGTACTACCCGCGTAACACCATGTCTCTACTACCGCCACTAGGCTACCTATTCTAACCTCCTCCACTACAACTTCATTCACATTTTGGCTACCTCCCTCTGTTTCCACTGCTCTACCAGGCATTTTTGTGATGAGCCAATTTTTTTAGCCCTCTAGCCACTTGCACTCCACTTAGACTAACTATCACTACTCGTGTGGATTTTGAGCAACTTGGCATAGTGTGTAGGTGACACATCGCATGGGTGCCACATTGCACTTTGCCACATGACCCTGCCACATCACCTTCTTTTCCATGTGGCTACCATGTGGACCTTCCATGTGGCATGCCACATGGCCCTTTTTTTTCTACGATGGTCGAGAAACTATTAATTTTTTTCTAGTCTTTTGCTGATGTTAGCATGACATCATCCTACATCAGCACCCTTGCTAGGCTCTCTACTATCATTTTGACCTACTTGCAATTTTTTGGCCATATCTTGAGCATACAAAGGTATTTTTATGATCTAAAAGAAGTACCAAAAAGTTGGTTCTGAGATGGAGACATTGGTGTAGGTATTTTTAGGTTTTGATGCAATTTATTTACTCATTTTTGTAGTTGAAGTCCAAAGTTCTATTTTTGACTCTAGCATGCATATGTTTTGCATCTCATGTTAGTTTTTTGAAATTTTCATATTTTTGGAAAGATGGTTTTCTCATCTTTTTAGAAATGTTGTCATTTCCTTCTGATTCTAGCCCAAGCTCTTTCTATCATATTTTTGGCAGTTTTGCTCTATGGTGGATATCTTGGGTGTTTCGGGTCTGAGGATCATTTTCCTAGCACGGAATCTTTTGTTTTGGGTTGTACTATCTTTTGTGTCGATTTTTTTTCTTTTCTAATCATTTTTGACATTATTTGTAAGCACTTTTATGTATACACACTGAGATAAAGTGTCACTCTTGCATTTTGGGTTCATGAATGTTTTTTTGAGACAGTTGTACTTGCATTATTTTTATAAAGCACCATGGGGGATAGTTGTTGCAATTTTTATACCCTCTTCATTCTTCAAGTGAGTTTCCCTTCCATGACATTAGCCCCATGCAATTTTGATGTGACCATGTCTTTATAGGTGTTTGTACCTCTTCCTATCTCATCATTTTTGGTTCTATTTGCAGGGGATTTTAGTCCACCTTTTTAGTTGCCTATCATCTCACCCTATTTGTGTTAAGGGGGGGTTATTTTGGTGTTCTAATGCATCCTTGGTTTGATGGTTCGATAGTGTGAGCAATGTATTTAGTGGTTGATCCTATTTATGAGGCAATTGTAGTGGCTGGCTACCTATGCATTTTGGTGAGATGGATCGTCTACCATATAGATACAGTCAATTGGTTGTTCTAATGCATCCTTGGTTTGATGGTTTGATAGTGTAAGCTATGTATTCAATGGGTGATCCTATATAAGAGGCGATTACAGTGGCTGGCTAACTATGCATTTCAGTGAGATAGATCATCTACCATATAGACACTCTTGGTTTGTGCCACTTTCTTCCATGGAGGTTCTTTAGATCAGTAGTTTCTTTTTAATGCAAGATTTTTTATCTTCTTCATGCTTTAGTGATGCTCTTCATGATCACTTTTTATTCCCATTTTAGGGGACATTCCTCTAGTTGGAGGATTCTTTAGTCCTTCACTAGGTTACCTATTTTTGGGGGAGGGTTTTTTCCATGAAGTTTTCCCTCTTTTACTATTTTCAGAGGTTTCATCTCTTTGCATTGTACATGGGTACCTAACATGGCCTCATTGTCGAGACCCATTCTACACTTTCATCTTAGTTTTGTGAGCTTAAAGCATTCCCCTAAGTTGCACTTAAGGGGGGGGGGGGGTGTTAGAGTAAATAATTAATTAATTAATTATTATTTATTCTATTACTTAACTTTACTTAGGTTAATGCATTTAGCTAATAGTTGTAGTGATGAGTTGTTGACAACACAGGAGTTTGTTCCCTTCTAGTATGTTCACCTTTTTGTGGGTGCTTAGTTGTAAACCTTATCCTCTATCTCTTTCTAGCTTGTTCTACAAGCTTCCATGAGGCCTTTATATTTGGGCTCTCTCATTGTATTTTCTCATTCCATTTTCATTGTTTTGCAATATGTTCTCTCTCATGTCCATTTAGGGTTTTTCCAAGCTCCACCTCTTCCTTCTTGTTTTCGCTTCCATAGGTTATTTTCATGTACGTAGTCTTGGTGAGCTGTGGAGTTGGATTTCATCAAATCCCACAAATATGACTTGGAAGGATTCTTCTCGATTCATGGTTGTCAAAATACATGTAGAACATATGATTCACTATGTTTAGTTCTTTTAGGTGTCCAAACTCTTCTTTCAATGATAAGTCACCATGGCACACTAGGTCTAAATCCTTGTGAATGTCACTATATCCAATACTCTTAAATTTATAATGTATGCATGTCCTTTAATATCTTTTCCATGTAAAACATTTTCTAGAACTTACAAAAATTATCATACATGATCATCTACTTAAGATATGAATGGGTGCTTCTTAAACACATACCCTTGCCTCTCACTAACATCAGTAATAGTGTTATTCTCCAATTCAATAGATTCAAACACTTGAAAAGCTCATAAAATACCTAAATTTTGTGTAACTAGGGATTTTCTCACTTCACACTATGAAAGCTTCACATTCACCTTTACTTATTGTCAGATCACTCTAAATTTAACTTGAATTCTTCATACAATTGAATGGTACTCAAAAATCATGTTTGCATCTCTTAAATCTTTCAAATTGAACTTCACATTAATTGTTCATCTACTAGAATCTATAAAAAGTTATTCCTATTAACCAGTAAACTTCTTTGCTCTCTTTTTTGTTCATACAATTACGAAATGACTTGCACTCTTATCTAGAGATTCCTCAAGATATGTTCTACCTTTGGATAACTTTACAACTTACAATTCAAGATCTAACTTATGTTGGACCTTGCAGATACTTTTACTTTGACAAGAAAATGCTTAATTCAAATAAGATGAATCACACACTATGACTGATTTCAATCTTCCATCAGGTGCATTGAAAAACTATTGTACTAACATCACATGTGAAATTTATGGATCCTTTTCCTTCACAAACACTTCCTTGACTTCTTCAACATGCTCTTTAATTTCTTCCTTCTGATTATTATTACTATTATTATCATTCCTTTTCTCATTTTTGCTATTATACTTTCTGTAATTAGGATTCCTATTGAATCTCCTTCTATCCATTTTGCAAAATCTTTCTATGTGTCCAAAGTTATTGCATAACTAAAAATAGGCATACACCTTCTCTAATTTGTTCCAATCTAATTATTTGGTGCTTTGCAATTCCTTGTGATGTGTTCAAAGTTGTTAAACTTATAACACACAATATTTCTTCTTAATCCATTTGATCCTTTTCCATCACTTGATATTCTTATTGATCTCCTTCCATCTTTACCTATCGGTTTAGTATCTCTAGAGATTCTACTATTTACATTATTACTATCAAATTTAGGATTCTTACAATCTACTGCTTTATGTCTAGAACTATCAAAATTATAATAATAGGTTTAAAAGATTTACCTATGCAATCTATCTTTATATGACTAAATTTGTTGCATATAAAACATCCATCTCTAAATCAATTTCTAATTTCTCTAGGTGTTTCATTTGGTTCATCACATTTCTCAGGTTAACTTGCACTACTTGTTTAGGTATTTTTGTGGACTTTCTTTATTAACTCATATTTTTAGTATTCCCCTTAGGTTCAATGGTTTCAACCTATGAATCTGGTTCCTTCCTAATTTAAGTTTTTTTTTCTTATTTTTCTCCAATAAGATATCCAAGACTTGTCTTATTATAAGAAGATCTCTAATAGAATAATTGTTCATAAATTTTCTCACTACTAAATAAAGCTTCTCTAATTGTTGCTTAGTCTAGATTAAGTTTTCTTTCATAATGGTACTTTAATTTTCTAATTTTTCATGCTCTATTTTGATAGAATCTAATTCAAATGTTACTTTAGTTAGATGAGATATTAAATCTGCCCTTTCAGACTTCAGAATTGATTCAATTTGCTATCATCTATTTTTCAGACTTAACTTGAGCTCAACAATTTTCAACTCATGCTTCAAAATCTTATTTTCGTTCTTAAGGGTTTCTACCTCATCACTATGAATAGTTTTCTCCTTAGTTTCCTCTCTAGATTTGAGATAATCAATCTTATCTTTCAGTTTACCAATGTAATCTTTTGCATCTTCATACATTTTTTTTAGCTTGTCTCTTTCTTTTGTAAGAAGATCAATTTTCTCAATGGATTCTATAAGATTCCTCTTCAACTATTCCATATCTATATGGATCTTATTCAAGATGTTAAGGCTCTTTTGTGTAATGAAGCTCTAATATCAATTTTTAGAAATATATAATACTAAGAGTGTGGGTGAATCTGTATTCTACAAACATTTTTCCACAATTGCATATTATTAATTACTTTACAACATGCATATGAAAGTAAACCAATAATGCTGAACTAAAAAAAAATCCATGGACAAGGAGGACTCATAATTTTGTATTATGTTAACTTGGGAAACCTTGGCCAAGGGAAAACTCGAATGGGGATGGTACCCACAAAGTGATCCACTAAACAAAAGAATCTTTGTAAGGACATTAGCCCTATTAAAAGTACATGAAGTGAATATAGTATCTTAGTCCTTATTAGAGGACCATGCCATGTTAAAATATTCAACCTTGTTAGGAGTTTCTTCAACCCTATTAGGAGTTGGTATTAAAATTACATATGTATGAAAGAAGAGCCCACTTCCCAAACAAGCAATTATACAATTTAGTGCCTTAAACAAAATAGTGTAGGTACAATAACATCTTATTTGTTGACTGTTGTACTTCATATATCTTTGATCTTACATCAGAATTTTCATCATGGATCTCTTATACAAGATTTCATGTCATATGCCTAGTTTGCATATTCACCAATACTTCCCATTCAAATTGCATTGAACCATACTACAACTTCACAAGTAGTGATATCTTTGCTTATAACTTTTTCTTTCACAAAACACTTGTGTAGTTGGCTTGATGTTTTCACAAGTTATGATAACTTGGTGCAAATATCTAGGATGTCATCCCTAAATAGTTAAATAATTATTTTTTGAATGAAGTAATTCCTTAACCTATTATTAACCTTTTTTTGATATACTCTATTCTATCATGTTCTTTCTCTTTACTGTTGTTTTATCTGTAACTTCATCCATACTGACTATACTAATCAACACAATTAGGTACATCATCATGACACTCTAGTCTACTTGTCCTTAACTATGCATGTGCTAATTATCATTTTGGACTTAACAATATCAAAATTACCTCTGTACTGATATTAAACTATTTCATACTTAGACAATTTTCTGAATCTAATCATGGTATCTTTAGCTGTAAGTTTTGCCTTCTATTCTAGAATTATATGTTTCCATAAATGATAACCATTAACCTCACTATCTTAGCAATATTGCCAGCACTATCTTATTTCAGAAATTGGCTCCTACAATCAAGTCCATCTAATGACTTATCTTTCTCTCTAGTATTTATTTTTTGACTAGTTGTAATCCTGAGGATGAACTTTTTTCCAACCATGTTTAGAACCAATTCTATCTTATCTATCATTCTTTGTATCATCATGCTCAAAACTAGTCTCAGTTCTCATTCTATACTTTAGAATTAGGCTATACTTTGAAACAATGTATTGCTTGCACATCAATTCAAATAGAGGAAAATGTGATAAATCTAAGTTTCTCTCATAATCCAAATTTCTCCCAACCAATGAATCAATCATAAAGTCCTAAAATTACTATGTATTTCTAGTCCCAATTAATGCTACTTGATTTGAATCTCAATTGTGGTAAACCAATACATTTTAATAATTACTTAACTTTAATAAATCCCTAAATATTAGATTAAAATTGGCTAATTCAACCTCTTTAATTAATTAATTTAATATAAAGTTGTAACACTTATTAGTAAAATATTAGACTTTGGTCAATAATACAAAAATATTTATGAAATCATTCTAAATAAAGTTATCTCCACATATTCATTTATTTAAATTTAAATATTCAAATAAAGGGAACTTTTCATCAAGAATTTTCAAAATCTAACAAATGGTAAGAGGGAACCCATGTCATATATCCACTCATGTGGAATCTCCCAAGAATAGTCAAATTTTGTTCACTCCTCTCCTTGGACTTTTCACCCACTTTCTCTACAAATAGAGAGTTCTTATCTCTCATTTGAGGAGGCAATATTTGAGTAAGGAAACTTAGTTAGATTGAGCGTTCACCACTTTTTCATTTAAGTTTTTTTGTATTTTCTTAGTATTCCCATTTCTAGCTCAATATTGTATACATCTTAGATTCGTTTGCCAAAAATTCTAGTTTAGTATTGTGTTCATCTTCATTTGGTCAAACCCTTAATTCTAGAGTTGATCTATGATCACTGAAATCTTAATCCCAAGGGTAAGATTTCAAACCTTGACTAGATAGAAGGAAATGGTTTGTTATTCATGTATATCGAGATGAATAATCATATGTTCATTCTTGGATGAATCTAGCATAAACTGACTATGTTGATGTATGTGGTGACCATTTTTTACACATGCACTCATCTCTCGATGGAAAAAAATATCATATTAGAAAGATACAAAAGGAGGCCCACCAATAAATTATTAAGGACACTTTCAATGAGACAGTATGGGGCAATCATATGTGCATTGCAAAATAGAGAGGATGTAGATAGTATAGTAGGTTGAATCAAATTTCACAAGTACAATTTTTTATTTTGTTCTTGTTACATGGACTTGTATAATAAATGTATGTACATGTTTGTCAATAATATTAATTTATATACTTCATATTCAAGTGTCAACTAAAAATTATTCAAATTTTGATGATTCATGGATGACATCAACATTTTGTGCAATTAGACATGATCAGAAAATTAAAGATATTTTACATTATATGATTAGGAATTTCTATATTATACCAATTGAACATGACTTATAAAATTATGCTTTTACTATCATACTATCATTTCAACAAATTCACTATTTATGTTGAGGAATCCAAATTGAAGATATTTTTTCATCCAATTTTTGTATTTGATTCCAATATTGTTGTAAACATTTAAAAATGAGGCCACTTGTATTTGTGACCTTCATATTATTTTAAATATATGAGTTCACTTGTTTTAAAGAAATGTATTCACTTGTAATTGAAAATTATTTATGTGTAAAATATTATAATTGTGAATTTTTAATTATCTCGTATATGTTTTCTTGTTCCTATGTTTAATTAAATGTATTTTATTCATTATCCATGTTCAATAAAAATTATTTTGACATTCCTAAGTGAACATTAAATATGCTTGTCCAAATATGTGAATAAAATATGATAACTTAATGTATGAAATTTAGAAGTGCATCATAATATTAATAAAAATAGTTCTACAAACATATTATAACATAGTCTAATGTATAATATAACATGGCCTAATATATGATCTAACATTAAATCTAACACAATATAACATTCAATAATAACATAACATGATCTAATAAGATCAATCTAGGATTTGATGAGAATAAATATGGAGATTCAATAGAACACCTACATGTAAGAACCTGACACAAAGAAGAAAAAGACAAGAGAAGGCAAGGGTTTGGCTTTGCAATATGCAAGAATATATTATCAGACAAAAAAATAGAATAAGAGAAATATACAATGGATCAATCCTTATAAGATTATAAAAGCTAAAAGGGAATACCTAAAAGGTAAATGATATTTAATAATTAATAGTTAATTATTAAATGGGAATGTACATGCATAAAGTGAAATCTTAAGTAGGAAGTAAAGGTAATTTACTATACTATAACACCCCCCTTTAATGTAAGAAACAATACGACTATGCAAATAATGAAAAAAAAGAAAGGAACCTAGAATGTTGAAAGCGTACACTATAAATGGGTCATAGCAACATGGCTTGATGAGGTATCTAGCACAACCAAATCTCTATCAAATGGAGAAATAACCATGTTCATGTGGGAAAATGCCTACTTCAAAAAGAAATAGAATATTGCTTAAAACAAAAGAAGGAAGGACTTATCTTTGAGAACCCCCAAAGACAACTTCCTTCATACCAAGCATAGAACCCAGCTATAGATAATGTAGGGATGCAAAAGGTTTAGTTAAGATATCTGCAACCTACTTAGCATTGGGAATATAATCTAAGCTAAGAGAGCCATCCTGAATCAAATGCATCATTAAGTTCATATGAAGATCATTGTAATTGGTCTATCTATGTTGAATTGGGTTGCAAGAAATGTGTATGCTCTCAGATTCTCACACAAAAGAAAGGTAGAATTATCAGGGAGAAATCCAAACTAATAATAAATTGGAACACATGAACCTCTTTTGGAGGATTTTTTTTTTTTCAATTTAGGTAAAATAATTTTGAAAAATAAGGCCTCTTAAGACATATTTGATTCCACTAAAAGATCAATTGAATATATATTTGTTTTAAAGAGATTATAAAACATTATAGAAATCACCTCCTTAGATTAGAATCCTTTTCCACAAGCCACATGTCTAGTGATAAAAATAGTGTGGATGATGATATGGATACCTTTGGTTTTCCCCTAGATAGAATTAGATGTTAAAGGAACAAGGAACACCATACAAACAATGTTAAAACACATCTTATGGTGGAGACATGATTTGATTATAACATTATTACAAGTTTAGCTTAGAATTCACTAGGGCTTCCTATTAAGTATCAACATGTTACTCAAGGGGGAAAAGATTGACAAAAATTAACTAATAATAGGTGAGATAAAGAAGAAAAAGGAGAGAGTTTCATATCTTGAAATAAATATCAAGAGTCTTTCCATATTTTTTGTGTTTTCAATGCATAATTTAGTGTATTTTCTATGTTCATGTAAAAGAAAATCCTAGGAGATGATGATATTAACAAGGTAAAATAGTAGAAAATATATAAGTTCTTCATAGAGGACTAGTATTATGTGTTGAAAAAATTGATATGTGGTTTTGAAGGAGATGAATGCGAAAAGTGTCCCTTTAATTGCTCATTTTGGGTTCTAGTAATTTCCATTTTATGTATAATTTGAAGATATTTTTTTGGTAGTTTTAACTATGATATTACTAGCTGGTATGTTTTTTATATTAAGGATGGTCCTATTTAACCATATTATGGTACTTTAAGTACATTATATGGTATAGAAAATAAAATTCTAAAGACTCATCATTGTAGTATTCTCAAGGATATGCCCAAACACATACCAAGAATTTACCAACAAAAGAACACAAATTCAATTGCACCAATTAGTTAATTATTAGCAAAAAACATAAGCTATAGTTACAACCCATGAAACATGAAGAGATGCTTTACCTCCACAAATAACTCTATATATACCACCCTAAATGAATAACTACAAGTATATATACTTCTCCAATATGCAAGACAATAACCAACTTTTGATGGGGAAAAAACACTCCTTATGGTTCCTCATGTCTCCTACATAACCAAAACAAAAATTGAAAATCAAAACTATAACTGCCATGTAGGCCCTTTATGCTTGACATTTACTCCTAAAAGTCTTGATTACTCCTAATAACTAAATTCGAAGAAAATCAAAATTAAGTAAAGTAAAAAAATTGTTGTTAATGTGTTGCAACCATCCATCTACTAGAAGGATGCCCTTTGGATTATAACATTAGTGTGAAAGCACCCTTTTTTACATATTCTAATATAAAAAAGAAATAATATTGGTGTATGTTTAAAAAAAAAATTCAAACATGTAAGGGCTTTAAGATTCATATCCTTTAGAAAGTAAACTTAGACCAAAATGAAATAAGATATATCTGATTCATGATAGTTAGATAATCTAAAAAAAATTGTTATATCCTTGAAAATGATGTACTTTATTTGGGTGATGTATGGGACTTCAATTAATCTTATTTCATTAATTATGAAAAACTAACAATTTAAGAAAGCAAAATAGGAGGTCCAAAGAAAAGGATAGTTGTTAAATCATAGCTTAGAAAATTCAAACTTTCAAGCAACCATTTACCCTTACCTTAACAAACTAATAGTTTAACAAAACATTTTTTAGGGATTGTTTTAACACAAAACATATAGTTTTTTCCTAAGTATTTTATTGCTATTATTCTACCATGGAATCTTATATACTTTTGAATCAAAATGCATAACTATATAGTTATTGTCATCATTAGAAAGATTATCAGTCTTATTTTATTGAGAAATAAATGTGTAGCTATATTTTTTTCATTAGATTTTGCATTGGGAAATATCAATTCTTAAGTTATAATTTAATATCATTTTTCTATTTGCTTGTGTAGAATCATACTTAGAGAATTTTTTTTTAATATAAAAGTAGCCAAAATTAGGGGGTTGGCCCTTTATAAAAGTGGTGGCACAACCAACAAAAAGCCAACCAATAGACAACCACACACAACCCCCTTAACAATTTATATAAAAAACAAAAGTAACAAAATAACAGTAATTAAAAGTCTTAGAGATCCAACCCTTATAACCACTAGAGTTTAATAGTTTATCAAAAAATATATAGGTGTTCATTGCATCATACCACTTATAGCCTAGAAAAAAGTTTAACCAAAAACACAAAACCATCAACAAAGGATGGACAATGAAAACCAACAAAGTACCAAATATAGTAGAAAACAAAAGACCGCTAAGTGGTATATTTTTCCTTTCCTTTCCTAGCTAGGAACACCTTGGCCCAATCTTTAGAAATGAAGCCATAGAGTAGCTTTCTGTCCTCCTTTCCTAGGTTGTCCTCCTCCAACACATTAGCCAATAGCTGAAGAGTCGCGACAGACACATGACTCACCTTAAGGTTGAACTTTGAGAATAGTGAGAAGCCCTCCTCCACAACATTACACCTATCATTGATCTCCTAGGGATTCATGTGGGAAACTAACCCTTTTCCTTTGTTCCCAATGTTAAAGCCTTGTTGTTCACTAGAGGTATGCTTTTATCCTACATCACAAGATTGTTAGTTGGGGCCTTTAGGTTTACCAAACCAACCTTTTTAACTAGGAGAAGATGGTGTCAGGGGAGTCAATCATAGTTTTGAAGTTCTCATGGTTGTAAGTTGGAGGCTAGGTCATGGTGATAGAGATGTGGGTGGGGTGAAGGGAGGGGTCTTTGATGGGAATGTCCATCTCAAAATCCCAAGTACCATCCAGGGTATCATCCCAATTCTCCACCTCTTTGTTTTTTTCAACTTTCCCCTTGACCTAGACATCCCCAAAGATCTTGTCACTCCCCTTAGAGTTAATGTCATCCTCCTCCTCCTCCTCCTCTCGCCAATTGTTTAAATCTTCCTCTGGACTTAGAAATTCTTCCTGACCTTCTTCTACCCCTGCTAATTTCTGCATCTGTATCCCCAATTTCCACATCCACCTTCTTTTCCATTTTACTTCTCTTATTAGTAGTCAGCTCTAGGGCTATTTTATTCTTCCTACCCTTAATAGGATTTTGGCTAGGAGAAGGCTGAGGGTGGGGGCATAATGGCCACTTGAAAATTCCAAGCACAAGGGAGCCCTAGAGGGGAGGACATTGACAAATGTAATCACACCGGGTGGGAAAAGGGAAAAGTGAAATTGGAAGAGATGATACATGATCCCTTGGTGAAGGATAGTGAATTTGGCCTCTTTTTTCCTTTTTTCTCTAACATCCATCATAGTCTGTTCAAGCACATGCATCAAAAACAAAGGAATGAAAATAGTTTTCATGTTATAAAAATGGTTAAGAAGTGGTAAATAGTAAAAGTAATACATATTGTGTCTTCCTTCTAGTGTCATCTATTTCATAATCATCAAACAAACACTATCCTAGGGTTTTGACAATTTATCCCTCCTAAAACCACCATGGTAACTATCTAGAGCCTCATTGCCTCTAAAGAAACTAGTCATAGTCGCCTCATCTACCAGCTCCACAACCTTTTGCCATTTCCTACCAGTAATGTCAGGTCCCATCACTATGGCAATAGACTCCTCATTCACCTAAAATGTAATGTCATTTATGGTCACATGCCTATCCTTCTAGCTAGAAATGAATTATTGCAGGTAGTTCTTATTCTAGCTCACCATAGCCTACATGTAGGGGAAAAACCCTCCTTCCTTCAATAGAATCCAAGAAGCCTACCTTTTTGAGAAATCATCCATTTTAGTGGGCTCCAATGTCTTCAGGTCCCTACCCATGTGAACATACTCCTCAATGATATCCCCTTCCTCAATCTCAGTAATTCTCATTTACACCTAGCAAATCGTGAAGGTGGGGCTCAAAATGTAGTAACCAATGGTAAAAGAACTATCTTTCTTATGCTTCACGAGACTATGAGTTCCAAAATATACTAACTAGTTTAAATTATCATTACAGGGACTATAATAAATCCACATGTATGATAAAGATCTAGCCTTGGTCATAGTTTGATTTCTTATCATAATCATGCCATAACACTGAAAAGTGATGGCACTAATTTTAAAGCTAATATAATTAATTGCATCCCCTTCTCTGTGTCCTTCCATGAATTGATCCACATAATTAAAAATTTTGAAACCTCTTGTCAAACTCAAGATGATCTTAACTATCATAGTAATAGAAATTCTACCAAATTGGCTCATTCTCCAAAGTTGGAAGGTCATCTAACCTGATGTAAAGGAGTCCTTTCCCTACTAATAAGGGGATTTATAGAGTTAGGAAATGATTCAACACTCTTCTAGCTTTTTATGTTCTTTAGATCAAACCCCAATCAAACCAAGGTGTTTGCCACTACATTTCCTTCCATGTAGGTGTGTTGTAAGTCATAATGGTGAAGGGTTGTGAAGTACTCCCATGTATGTCACCCAATATGTAACATAGGGCCCAACCAGCTTTAGTACTTCCTTGAACAAAGTCAATGATGAGTTTAGAGTGCCCCTTTATGGTTATTATTTTCAGATTTAATTCCATATAAATTTTAGCCCCTAAAGTAAGACAATAGCCTTTGTCATATTATTGGTTCCCTGACCAAAAGGTCCCAAGTAGACAACCAGCACATCACCCTTTTCATTCCTCAAAACATCTCCAACTATTGCCTACCCCTGCGCACAATACCATCAAAATTTAGTTTGACTATGGAACCAATAGGGGGAAACCAATGGATATTTTTTCTAGATATCAAATTTGAATTGTCTAAATTCTAGAAGTCAGTGAGAATATTCCACTTCCTAGGAATATCCACCCCCTTCCTACATGAGGGTTCCTAAGGCACTTTAAATTTTTCCACCATGACATTCTCCATGATGAGATTAATTAAAATCTCTCCCACCACTTCCTCACCCCTTTCTTCCCCCTAGAAAACCCTTTTTGTTTCTCTCCTTCTAAATACCTTAGAAAACATGGGGGGAGGAAATTCCAAAGGACTCTGAGGCATGGGTGGATGAAGGGGCAGTACTGACTCCATGAATTGTTTTGAGCCTCTGTTCATGACCCAAATCATCAATAATTTATTGCAGATGTAGGACCATGCCTTTAAAAAATAGGGGCACTCCAAAAAGAGGTGATCACTACTTTCCTCTTCCTCCTTGTAGAGGTAGCATCAGTTCATTATTTGAATACCTCTCCTTTAGAGGTTGTCAGTCATGAGGATCTTACAATGCATGATTTTCCTCCAAAAAAAAAGAATTTTGGCAATAACTATTTATTCCAAACCTTGTCCTAGCTGATTGAGGTTAGAATATTCTAAAAAACAAGTTGGTAAAAAGAGCCAATCGAGAACTGACCATTAGTCCTCCTATCCCAAATCACCTCATCCCATAAGGCATGTATAGGAAGAGTGTAGTGGCACATCATTTCCTCCAATTCTTTAACAAGGGGATCCTCTCTATTAGGGATATCCAAGGTGGATAAACATTTCCATTTCCTTTGATTATCAATATAATCTTTCACCTTCATTTACATATTACTTTTTAATGGTTCCTGAAGCCACTAAAATTTTTGTAGATGAGTGGTTTCCAAATTTCCTCCTAGAATCTTATTCATTTAATGTTCCCAACCAGCCATTTGACTCCCTTCCATAGTAGGGGCCTACATTGGAGGATGTTGTTTCACATCTTCAAACCATTATCGAGATCATTATTAAAGAGGTTATATCTAAAGTGAGTGTTCACTAGGTATTTAGCCCTCATGATCCCTTTCCCAAACTAGTCTTATTTTCAACCAGTGTCCACTTGAACTTTGTGAGTAAAGCCTTATTCATATCATCAATTCTTCCAATTCCTAGTCCCCTATTATCTTTAGGTTTACTCACAATCTCCTAATTGATGAGGATCCATTTTTTTCTTTCCTCCATGCCTAACCAAAGGAAGTTCATTTGTGGTTTTTCCAATTTTATCTACCATATTCTAGTTAATCTTGAATATTAAGAGGAATTATATTGGTATTCCTTCAAAAGATGCCACCAAAAGTTCAAGTTTACCTACATTACATGATAATTTTCCCTTCCACCCAACAAGTTTTTTTGCATTCTCTCAAGAAAAGAGTTCAAAAAGGTGGTAGAGACATCTTTGATAGTTAGAGTAAGGCCAACATAGGTATCAAGGAGGTTGTTTGACTAGAATCCAAGAATATTTTTAACCTTTACATGCAAACCCTCAACTGTATTAAAATATAAATCTTACTTTTAACTAGGTTAATTTTCTGACTTAAGCAATTCTCATAATTGGTTAGGAGGGTCCTCCAAGCAATGGCTTCCTAGATAGGGGATTCTCCAAAAAGAAAAGTTTCATCCACAAATTGGTGGATAACCTCAAGTGTTAGAGTAGTAGCTAGCTTGACACCATTCAAGCTACCCAAATCAACCACCTTGGTAATTGATCTTCCTAACACTTCAGCCACTATAATTAAAAGGTAAGGGGAAAGAGGAACACCCTATCTCAGACCTCCTCTAGCATAAAAGTTACCCCAGCCCTGGAGTCCCATTAAGAAACACCTCAAATTGGGTGGTTTCCACCATAGTTTTCATGATATTCACAATGTTCTTACTGAACCTCACTTGTTTCAAGACATCATAGAGGAATGACCAATTGACTCTATCATAGGCCTTGAAGATGTTGAGTTTGATGGTCATACTTGGTCTTCCACTTTTGTCCACAGAGTGGATAATCTCGTGTGTAGTAATCACAGCATCTAGAATTTGATGACTTGAGACAAACCCCTTCTAAGGACTCCTAATAACCATGTATAGGAAACATTTGATCCATTTAACTAACACCTTAGAGAAGACCTTATAGATGGTGTTGCAGAGGCTGATTGACCTAAAATGCCTCATGGTTCTTGGTGTCTAGATTTTAGGCACAAGGACAATAAACATTTTATTGATCCTCCTTAGCATCCACCTAGTTATGATCATATCCCTTGTGGATCAAATATGTTCTTTATTAATCACTTCCTAGTAATGCTAGAAGAAGGTTGAAGGGAATTCATTTGGGCCTAGAGCCTTATAGGCTTTCATAGAGAGCACAATGTTCTTAACCTCCTCTTCTAAGACTTTCTCTTTGAGCTTTTCATTTTCCTCACACCCTATGATAGTTGGGATATTGTTGAGCATACTTCTCCTAATTAAATTGTTGCTCCTCTCAAATTCTCTTTTATAAGCATCCATGAAGAAATCCACATGTCTTCCCATATTGTCTTGCTCCTTTAGGGTTCTCCCTCCCTCCTCTAGAGAGATAATGGTATTTTTCTTTTATGGTTCAAAGCTAATCTATGGAACAAGGAAGTATTTCTGCCACCTTTAGCTAGCCAAGAAATAAGGGACCTTTGCTTCAAAAATATCTCCTCCCTACTAATAGTATCCTTTCACTTCTTCCATTAGTTCTCCTCCTCTGAAGTGGTAGTTTTTAGTGACATATCCCACTGTCATGGTTGATTATAGCATTTTAAGCTCCCCTAAAGCTCCTTTTTTATTTTAAACACATTCCCAAAGGATCTTTTGGCCCAATCCTTAGCAATTATCCTTACATTATCTAGTTTTTGAGTTAACCAAAACATAGAAGTCCCATACATGTTGATGTTCCACCATTCTTCCACTTTATTCTTGAAATCAAGATGGGAATCTCACATGATTTCATATCCAAAGAGCTTAGGCCCACTCACAATCACATCCTCTCAATTGAAAAAAATCAAGGAGTGGTTGGGAATAGTTCTTGAGAGGTTGACCAGGGATGGGGATGATGTGAGGCTAGTCTCTTAAAACCAATATTTGCTCCAATTTGACTTGGATGAAGTCCTAGCCTTTCCATTTGTTGGACCAAGTAAAGGGCTTACCCTCCAGGTCCACACCTACAAGGTCATAAGTGTTAATGAAATTCAAAAGATCCTGCATGCTCACAGAGAAGTCATTGATTCCCCCAAGATTTTATAAAGGGTAAAATGGGGTTTTTAGGTCCCCCATACACATCAAGCTTTTTTCCTTCAAGTCTTTCATCTTTCTTCCACCCTATTCTCAGACTTCTATTCTACTAACCCTGGTATTTGAAGCATAAATGTTTACCAGATTCCACACCATTCTATCATTGCTAAACTTAGTAATCATGTAGTTCTTTTCATTTTGGATCTCACTTTGCCTTAGGACATTGGGGTTCTACATAGTAGCTAGCCCCCCCCGAAGCCCCTTCCACTTCTAAATGGAAGAAAATAGCCCCAAGCCATATCTTATCAACCAACTTAGTAAATTTTAGTTTTGTCATCTTAGTTTCTTGAATGGGGATACAATCAATCCTTTCTAAAATAATACATTGTCTAAGAGAATATTGTTTATGGGCATTATTCAACTCCCTAATATTCCATAATATTCCATGAGATGAATTTCATTTCTTACCCTTCTTGATTATATCTAGTGTAAGTTGTCTTCCACTAGCCACCTCCCTTATTGCTTTCTTTTTATGAGTTATTCTACTATTAGGATGACCCACTGAGGTGGCAAACCCACATCTGGCTTCTTACCACCCTTGGTTTCCTTTTTGGGAATTCCCAGTCACATGTAACATTTATTTGGGGAGAGGATGAGGCCAAGAGAGCCACCTTTCCCTTAGCTAGCTCAATGCTTCTAATGACTTTGGCCACCACTTCCTTAGGAGATGCCAATTTGAGTCTTTTTGGGGTAAAGATCCCCTAGTGGCCCAATGTATTAGGATCCCCATTCTTAGGATGTCACTCCCACCACCATTAGTGGTAGGGATTCCTTGGAAGGAGTCACTAACACAATAGTCTACACTGTAGCCAATAAATCCAAGGTCACCAAAGGCTCTCTAACTAGGCTCACTTGACCCCTACTAGAAGCTTTTCTAGAAGATACCTCCTCCTTGTGGTCCTCATTCAACACCATGTGGTCACCACTACAGGTTCCAATTTCACCTTTCTCTAGGTCATGATAGATAGTACCTTCCCCCATAAAGGGGGAATTTAGTAAATCATCTATCTCCTTCCTAAATAGGTATTCCTCCATATCTATCCCTTTCTTCACTAAACCACACTCGATACATTGATCAACTTATCAACTACCTCATTCTTTCCTTGCTTCAAGCTTGCCATTGGCAATTTCACACCTGAGTAGAGTCTTTAACAATGTCAGGAAAGTCCAACTTTTGTTTGTCCTTTAGAGTAAAGCAACCCATCAACACATGGCCACAACACCCACATTTCTGGTAATATAGGCTGAAATTCTCATATTCAATTAGCTAGACCCTCTTACCCCACATACAGGACAATGTGACCATGGTTAGGAGAGTCCTATTAATGGTAACATTCACACAAAATCTAGGAAAAAAAAACTCTAGATTTAGGTAGGGTTACCTGGTCTGCTGCAAAAAATGTCCAACTTGTTGCAAACATGAATGCTAATGATATTCCTATAGGGTATTATTGTAGATATGTTACTATGATGATATGTTACATTTAGGACAGAGTTTATCATTGATGTCAACATAGCAATTTTCTGTAATATCTGATAGATGAACAATAGAAAGATCAAATTGGTACGGACGACAAGTTGAGAATTATAACTATTTGATGTTATGGGAGATACTTCTAAGTATCTATTATATGAAGTTAACATTGGAAGATCAAATGATAAGTTTGAGAGAAGTTACATAAGTTTTCTTGATCTCTATTCTGAGATAGATTTTACAGAGACATGTTTTCATAAACTTATTATATCTCTTAGCAGATTTGATTTTATAAGAATCAAGGTTGAGGACATGAAGAAGACATGTTAGAGATGACATGGCTAAGTTCACTAGTCATAATATTGCATGTACCAGAAGTTATTCAAGTTGCAAGGCAAAAGATTAATGTTATCACTAAGTGTAATGTGTTCTTAATGTGGTCCTATAATGATTAATTGAGAAGGTCTAGCATCCAACTCAGAAAATTGTTTTATGGACTCGGTATAAAGGAAGGACATTTTCCTTTATCTAGCATGGATGAGATGATAGTTTAAGAAATAGTAAAAGTAGAATACAAAGTAATTATAATAAGTAGAGGAAAGCAGAGTGAAAGTGGAGGAAACTTCCTTGTCAAGATTTTGTTGGGTGATCTGAGGTTTGATATTTTGATCCAAGGTTTGTGACCTAGTTTACAAGGTCTAACAATGATTGATTCAATTGATAGAACAAAGGAAAGAAGAACATAATAGTAAATTACTTTTTTGAGTAGTGAGCTCTTCTTGTAGTTGAAATTGCATGTTTGGACAGTGGGCTCATCTTGAATACATTATAGTACAACTCTTAATAGGGTCGACACAACTCCTGACAAGGTTGGAATCTCCTAATAGGGACTCTATGCACTAAATGTTGTAATAGACTCCTAACAGGGTCCATCCTCTAACAAGGAAAATTTATATTAGTACATCATCTTCGAGGCATCATTCCCATTGGGGTTTTCACTTTGATCAAGGGTTTCCCTAGTCAACATATCTAGTTTAATTGGCTATGTACATCTTATTATGCTTGTTGTTTACTTTGGTTGAATGGTTAAGTTTATTTAAAGAAGATAAATGTTTTAATTTTCTACTGACTAATTCACACCCCCCCCCCCCCCCCCCCCCCAAGTTATCTTAGTCAACTATTGTTTCTAACAATTGATATCAGAGCATCAAGTCCTTGAAGGATAAGCTTCATAGCTTTGGGAGATCATTGGTGAGTAATTTCAAAGAAGATAGTCATGACTCTGATGGAGAAAATTTTGACACCCAGAAGATGGAGCTTCTTGGTAAGAGATCAAAATTATGTACAGAATTGGGAAGCCCAAGTAAAGATACATTAGGATTTGAAAAAGACAACAAGATCAAGGAAGGTATTGATCTCCTAATGAAAAGAGGGCCAAAAGGTATGGAAGTTTTTTCTTGTTGGACATGTAATAAGTTTGGTCATTTTTCATCTACATGTCCTAAGAGACTAAGGAAAATTAGAAAGAGTTCACTTTCTGATGAAGATGAAGAACTTAAAGCAAAAATGGAAAGATTCTTGAATAATTTTGATGATAAAGATAATGAACTTGAATTAGTTAAGAAAGAGAAAGTATTAGAAGAGATACCTTTGGTAACTATTATTGATCCAAAGACTAACCATGAAAATGTGGAATTTATCATTAGCAATGACTTGAATAATGGGAATCATATTGAAGAGAGAATATTCAATCTTAGAGAAGGAGAAAGAGTTGAGTAGAAGAACCTTAAAAAAAATAGCATTGTAGAGAGAATAAACATGTTAGTAATAGAAGTAGCAAGAGCTATGCTAGTTGAGAGCGGTGTATCCAAGATTTTTTAGAGAGAAGCTAGGAATATAAAAATCTACACTATAAATAGAGAGAAATTTAGGAAAGACAAAAAATACCCCTTATGAACTATGGTTTGGTCACTCACCTACAGTTAAGTATTTTGGAATTTTTGGCAACAAATGTTATATCAAAAGAGATGATGATGTTGGTAAATTTGATGATATAATTGATGAAGGCATGTTTCTTAGTTATTCATTGAAAATCAAAGCTTATAGATGTTATAATCTAAGAACCAAGACATTTGTTGATAGTGAAAATATAAGAGTTGATGAGAATTCAAGATACATGAAAGAATAGTTAACTACAATTTTGATGATGAGAATGTTGATGTTACTAAACCAAGGAATGATGAAGTATTCTTTGAGACTAACAATGATTTGAAGAATGAAGGAGAGCTAAGCAAGGAGCAAAGTTTGGAACCTAGAAGAGAGCTAAGAGTTGAGATAACAACTCCTACTTCTTGTAAGAATATGACAAAGAATCATCTATCATGCCACATTTCTATGAGACAAAAATACACAACCAATAAATTTTTTTTTTTAATGAGAAGAGTGATGGTAAGAACATAATCAATCCTTTGACCAAGAGGGAAAGAGGAATGTTAATGGTACAAATGTTTTTCACTTAGAACTAGATTGTGAGATCCTCTTGTGGTGGTTACCCATTTACTAAACTAATTGCAAAACTATGCAGGGTGAGATGGTTGTGAGCTCTTACCCTTTTTGTAGACTATATGAGACATCCCGAATACATAGGTGGTTTCTAATTTGTTTTATTGAAAGTCCCAAGGTTATAATGAGAAGATGCTATATCAATTTTACCATTTTAATTTTTATTAATATCAAGTCTATTTTATTATATTTTATTATTATTATTATTTTCTTTTATTTTTATTTCCATTATTATTAATATTCAATTCTATTATAATTATTATTTGAAATTCACCCCCTCAAATATCCATGATCAATTTATAACATAATCAAATTATCTTTAACATAATATACATATTAGAATCAACCCCAAAATTTATTTAATAACTTTATCAAATTAACTTTCCATGTCCTAAAAAAGACATAGACTACCCACTTTATATCACAGTTGTTATAACTACCTTATCCTCTTACCCAATCTACATCCTAATCACTCCATTTCCTTTTAACAAACTTTGCATATTAAAAAAAACATAAATTAAATATCAAATCTACTTTTTGAGACTTTAACCTACCACCTATCCATGTGAATTTTCTTGGAGGCTAGACACATGCCCCAACACTCCTCCATGCGAGTTGGGCAAGGTCTCCATTGGATTTATTAGGGGTTGTGCTATATTCCCAATTAAATTCTCAATCACTCACAAATCCTTTTCCATTGCAAGTTGGCCATGCATACTTAAGGGCTCCTTTAATGCAGCAATTAGGACATTGGATAGGGCAATTAGACTTTTTTTTTAAGTTGCCAACCAAGGATCTCCCTATTCTTCCCAAGGTGTGGGTTGATGTAAGCATGAGTTGACTTATGCTATTTTTTTTCCTTTTCAAGAGGTGGGCACCAAATGAGAGGGCTAACACATGTCAGAGGAGGATATAATTATCATTGTTTAGTGTTTGATTGCTGACATGGATTTGACATCCATTCAGTTCATGAGTAGAAAATTTTGAAAACAAGGGGAATACCATTTAATTATATTTATGTATGTATTCTTTTCTATTAAATTTCTTTTGAAAATTTCTTTATTTGCACATGGTCCCATCGAATTCTTGACTTATGTCTACCACCTTATTAATGAAGGGTGGTGAGGAAGCTTATTTACTGCCCACCTATATTATTATCAAATATGTATTATTTTTTATAAGTCTATTTATTTCTAGCTCTATAATAAAAAGGAATTCTTTTTTGTCTAGTCCATACATTTTCTAGAATGTAAAATTTGCATCTACAAGACTGAATTTAAGTTACACTTCATGCCCAAGTTCATTCAAGAAGTCCATCAAATTGTTTTAGATTGAGTTGATAATGTTCCTACATCACATTTTTCTTGAAATTTCAAATCAAATAAGGAAACTTATGGTAAAACAACTATCATTTTTCAACAAATCTGCTTACATAGTATATTACATGGGCCTTGGGTAAAATCTGTTGGTTCCACTTTTCAAGTGTCATCATAGTTCAACTACATTATTGACATTCAAAGTATTTCATACTATCTACAAAACCAAAATCAATCAACTAAATATCTACCATAAGATCAAAATAACAACACTAAACTCTATTGCATCTAATTATCATTATGGGATTGATAAGATGAGCATACCAAATTGTTAATGTTCTAATCATTCCTCTAGGAAAGATCATATTACCATCTCTTTTATTCATCACATTCTGATTTAAGTATTACTAAGATACAACAACATGATATACTGGGATGGGGATATCATCAAATTGAATACACAATGGAAGGATTATTTGTAATCATACATTATTCAATTCTTTCTCCTTCTATGAAAATGTGAATTGGAACATTTACTACATTCTTGTACTAAAAATTTCTTCACATAAAAAGTGAAGATTATTCCTCCATTTTAACACAATAATAATAAGTCTCCTCACATGCAAAATAAACTTCATAACATCAAGCTTCCAACAAAAAAATCTACAAAACAATACCTGCAACAACAAAAAAAATAGAGACAAAATGGAACCATGGAGGCTCACCTCCCAACCTAGGCCTCAAGGAGACCACCCAGAAAGCTTGGGGAAACAAGGCATAAATTGTTGCATTCTACACATTCACATGCCATGCATAATCACAACAAAATGAAAGATTTAACACAATACATTTTCAATGCATCCCTTCCCAAGGCTTTGAACAAAGATTCAACAAATGAATTAAGAATAGGGTGAAGGTGGGCTCTCACCATGAGGAATTTTTACATAGCTTTCATTCACAATAAACACATCTTTTCAATATCAAAATGCCCTTTCGGGGCAACCAATATCTTCCCTTCTACATACCTCCTTATACCTCCCAAGATGCAAGTGAGCAAGATAATTCACATCCCATTGAACTTATACAACCATCTCCATACAAAGAAATATTCCTCAACTACATGTGTGAGCCCAACTAACCCCTTCACCCAAGCATCTCTTCCCTCCCAAGGGTGAGTGATGCCTCACACCCAATTCATGAAACACATAACATGAAACAAGAAAGATCAAAGAAAGATTCACTCAACACTACTCACATGCAACACACAACAAAGATCTTTTACTCACAAACACACCACAATACACCAAAATCTCATCATGAAATGAAGAACACCATTTCTAATCTACATGCAAAATGAAGAACTTCATGGATCATGGTACCAACCTTCCTCCAAGCAAGGCAATGAATAATTTTAGTAGAGCTCCCTCCTCTTCCTTCAAACCCTAACAGTCTCTAAAGGTAGAGAGTCACCAAGTGAGATTCAAATTTAGCCATGCCTCTATTTATAACCCTCTTATTTTCTGATTTAATAAAGAATGTCATTTTCATGGGGTCTCCTAGGTCTACTAGACACCCTAGAGATCATTATTAACCCCCTAACCCATAGTACTAACATAGGTAGGGTTTATTTTGTCACAATTTCACCCTAGAGATGCTTTATGGCCCTCCTAATGCTAGGTAATTCAATTTTCAAGTTTTCCCCAAGGTGATAACCTTGTCTTCTTAGTAACTAAGGCAATAAATCCAAATTTTTAATTGGGGCATTTAACACAGAGCAAGGTGGACACACGATTCATCAATGAAGGACATGTCTTTTCACATAACGGGCACAAGTGTCAAGTGACACACACAAAATATACTAAAACATTACACATGACACGTTCAAAATCTATACATGAAACACATACCACACACATACATCTCACATGTATGAAATGAGCACATCACAATGAGGTTTGTGAATCTTACAAAGATTCACCTTGGCAGAGTCATTTAACATGTGTCTATACCTTGTTTCCCTGTTAAATTCCATGGTTCCTCTTCCTGCACATCAAACTCGAGCATCAGTAGTCTAAGGAATCAATAAGCATATACAACATGAGTGCACATAATTACAATATCTATATTACCATAATTCAAATTAAATATCCTTTCCTAATCCTTCAATTATTCTACTTGAAGTATTAAGATATCAAAATTTGCATGTCATAAGCATCATAATCAAATTAATATTCATCCATACATTGAAAATATTTAGAAATATATTAATATTTTTCATTACATCAAAATCTAATAATTTCATGTCATAAAATTGCACCCAAATATGTTCGAATATTTTCTATACAATAACAAGTTCTTTGTGCATATAACAATGTAAGATACTACTATAGTATCAAATCCATAGATAAAGCAAATCCACTATCCATCTAAATCTGTCAAAATACCAAGGTCTCAAATATCAAAATGTAAACAAAACATCTAGGCTATAATGGGTCAAGGTGATGCCTCACAACATCCACTAGAGCAAATCATTGGCAACAGAGATAAAGGTGTGATGACAAGAAGAAAAGTCAATGAAGAACTATGTTTGATAGCTCAAGTTAAACCCAAGAATTTAGATGAAGCATGAACAGATAATTATTAGAAACAAGATATGAAAGAGTCATTAGATTAGATAGTAAAGGATGATACATGGGAATTGGTTCCCAGATCAGCAGACAAGAATGTGATAGGAACTAAATGGGTATTCAGAAATAAGATAAATGAACAAGGAAAATTTGTAAGGGACAAAGAAAGATTGGTATGTAAAGGTTACTCATAGCAAGAAGGGCTAGATTATGAAGAAACCTATGCTCCACTAGCTAGAATAGAAGCAATAAGATTATCCTTGGCCTATGACGCACAAAAGAAATTCAAAGTCTATCAGATGGATGTTGAGTGAGTATTTCTAAATGGATAACTTGAAGAAGAAGTGTACATTGAGAAACTCAAAGGATGTCCTTTGAAAAATGACAAGAACACAATAAACAAAATAAAGAAATCATTATATGGCTTGAAGCAAACACTGAGAACCTAGTAGTGAGGTTGGAAAAGTATTTGACAAAGCTTGGATATAGAAAAGATATGGTAGATAGAAATCTCTATTGGAAAAAAAATTAATAATGGTTTGATGATTTTGGTAATATTTATTGATGATATCATATTTCAAGGAAATGATGAAGAAAGTGAGAAGTTTGCTGAGGATATGAAGAAAGAATTTAAGATGAGTATGATAGGAGAGATGAAATATTTACTAGGATTGCAGATTGTATAGAATAAAGAAGGGATCTTTATTTATTAGACTAAGTAATTGAATGATTTATTCAAAAGGTTTGGTTTGGAAACATGAAAACCCATTGGAAAACCTACGGTAACTAGATGCAAGTTATCCACAAAGGAAGAGACACCTACTATTGAGAAGAAGTATAGGTCTATGATTGGATGATTGTAATATCTAACTCACACAAGGACATATATAGCAAATTCAATTGGAATTTTTGCAAGATTCCAAGCCGATCCCAATGAAGCATATTATGCAACAGTCAAAAGGATATTTAGATATCTAAAGGGAACAGTTGAATTCAGATTATGGTATGATAGATATAATGATTTCACTCTAAGTGCTTGTAATGCCCCGCCAAGGGATCCAAAGAATTAACCTAGAATTTCACTAAGTTTGGTAGCATTTTTTTTTTTAACATGAAAGTAAATACCACATATAACTTATGCACAATAACAAAAGCAATAGCAATGTCCATCTAAAAGTAAACATAACATACATAAAAAATTACATTCTTTATGGTTCCCTTAACGTTGAATTACATCTAAGTCAACTAACATTATTGATTCCATCTAATATAACAACCACATGAAAAAATAATGATAAGTCCATTTTTTATACATTACATTTCAAATGCTCAATCATCCACTGTACATGACACAGGATATGAAAAGCTTAAAAAGAATATACATATGTGAAATAAGATACATCATCCTATTCTAATCCATGATACACCAAAGTAAAGATAATCACATGATATACATGATACATCATCATAGAAGACATATACATCCCACATAAAAATCAAACATAATAAACTAAGTGCACGGTTCCTCCCAATCGTTAATAGCATCATTAGACCATCGTGGGCCCTAGATATCCCTTCATGTGTAACATTTCAAAATCATCGAAGATATCATCGGTATTAACGTAGTAGGAATGTCACTCCTAACATATACTATATCATATGCAGAAAGTAATCTAATATGCAAATAAAAGCATAAGATAACATTGATAACATCATCTAACATATGCTAATCATGAATGAAAGGATACATATCCACCATCATGAAGGACACAACAGCCATGATGTCTCAATGAATCTCAAATGATAAGAGTGGAAAAAAACTACCACCCAACCGCGTGGTACCTAAGTGGTCCACTCCCACTGTGCTGAGGAGATAAATCTCAAGTCCCAAATAGGCTATCAAAATCACATAACACAAATCTCTATAAGTCCAAGAATCCTAAAAGTATACTAACTCAAAGGTTCCAAACACGAAATTGACATCTAATCCCAGAGGCACATAGTGACATGTAGGAACCTACTATGCAAGTGGGAAAGTGTCATCGCATTTATCATGTACAAGTCACCCTAGTAGTTAGCTAAACTCCACGGGTCCATACTGATCTCATGTAGCCACTAGTATCCTCTCATACTGACAAGGCATACTATGGAATGCAAGGTTGCAACCATGCATTCTCTCTACTCCCATCCTAGTCTATACAAGCACTCAAGGCATGGGCAAGAACCAAAACACTTATCTTTTTAGGTTCATTCAGCTAGTATTAGGTGTGAATGTATTCACTTATTAATCCAACTTACAATGAGTTACCCTGGTAGCCTCTTAGGGCCTCGGCCCCCATTGCAAGCCACTTCTCAAAAGTACATGCAAATATCCTACCCTAAGCTCATGGAATCATAAATCTCAAAATCACAAAAGATAATCCATAATAAAATCAAAAAATATGCATAAAAGCATCAAATATCCATGAGCAAGCATCCATAGAAAATCATGATCACAATAGCTCTCTATTGGCAACTGAAGTATCACTGACAATCCCAAAATATATATCAATCATACTGATCGAAGACTCCAAAATGGTTGAGTCAAGCATGTCACAACATGACATCATCAAGAATAAATCCACATTATAGTCGCATCATGGCGACTAGAAAATAACCAAGGATAACTGATCGATGACCAAAAATGGTTAAGTCAAGTGTCTCATACATAAGAATCTCAACTATAACAATCAGTAATTACAACCAATACATAGAGCATTCCATCACATAACCATGGTTGGGTTTATAAATATCAAGATTAAAAACATCATCATGACATCACAATCACATAACCCCCAAGCCTCTAGTAGACGTCCTATAACTGGTCAACACTAGTCAACCCAAAACCCAAAACAATAGCATAAAGAATACACAATGCAAACACATGTTTTGGTTTTGCTAAATTTACAAACTTGAATTTAAATGTAGAGGTCTCAGTTTATGTTTCCAAGTTTGGATAATGAATGGAGGAACATTTTGTACAGTTTTCCTAACACATGTATTGTTTTGGATGAATAAAAGTTTTCCTTAAAAATCCATCTTCCAATTATAATCTTTGTTTAAAAATGTCCCCCTCCAAACTATCAATTAACTTTCATATACTTTATTTAATAATTTAAAACAATTAATTAAATTTTAATAGTTAATTTACAATATTATAAACTAATTCATCCTTATAAAAGATGAAACTTTAATACAAATCATTTATCAAATAATAATAATTCATTAATAACATTTTACATACTTACATATGTACATATATATATATATATATTTATTTATTTATATTTATATATATATATATATATATATATATATATATATATATACATATATAAATATTTAAGTATTGCATTTTTAATAAAACGAAATATAAAATCGGATTATACAAATTCAATTGATGATATATAATATGGAAAGAAGCATTATATAAAACATGTGCTTCTCATATAACAAATAGCGGCGACCATACTCAGTGTTTAAAACACCGTCACCACACATAAGCCATGTGGCCTGCAGCATCGACACACTTCCAAGTGTCGGTTTCATGCGCATGGGTCTGAGCACGAAGAACAGTCAGGTTGGTACGTCTGCCCGACCCATGATCTAATATATATAATGTTTGTTTTTATGACATTTTTTCAAAAAAATGCAAATACAAATCGCAATGCGATTTGACGAGTCTCCACTATGGTAATTCACTCAATTTTTCCATTTAAATAAATAAATATATGTATACATATGTGTGTGTGTATATATATATATACATATGTATACATATGTATATATATATATATATATATATATATATATATATATAAATGTATATATGTATATATATATATATTTGTGTGTGTATATATATATATATTTGTAGAATTTAAATATGAAAATGCAGATCTGATATCATATATATACATATTTTTTCCAGAATATATATATATATATATATATATATATATATATATATATATATATATATATATATATATATATATATATATATATATATATATATATATATATATATACGATTTTATGAGTTTCCAATAAAATATTTTCTCTTTATTTTCTCAATAACTTTCTAATGAATTTGACTACAATTCAACCCTAGCCCCGTGTTCTTTTCAGATTTATGCAAATAAGATTCTCAAATATACTTTAACTACCCATATGAGAATGCATATAATTTAAAATAGGAAAAAATTTTAGAAAACACATGGAAAACACGAAGTAGGAAGGGGAATGCAAAATGTGGAAATAGCATAAGCAAAATCACAAGAATCTACCCAGATTCTGATGCTAATTGGCTCTTCCTCAAAAAACCCGCAAAGCAAGTTCCTCCAATGCTCCAAATGCTCTCCACACTATGTCTAAGCTTCTAGGAATGCCTGAATATAAAGAGCTCTCAGGAAACATCTAGAATGCTTCTAGAAATAGCTAGAAGGTGTCACCAACTAAGCATGTGTCTTTTCCAATGTTCTAGATGAGTCATAGGGTTGTAGACACCATGTGCTTAATTGATGCACTAACCTCCATGTTGTTGACATATGAGAAATGAAAAGGTGCATTAACTCCCATGCAAGCTTATAACTCCAATTTACTTTTTATATAATTTCTATTTAAATTTTTATAACTTTCATTTTAATTTTAATAACTTTTATTATTATTATTTATTTATTACTTTATTATTATTTTATTATTATTATTAATTGTAATTTCTAATTACTTTTATTTAATTCCTTTTTCCTCAATTAATTCTCATTTAATTAATTATAAACAAAATATCAAATATCATGATATTTTATATTAATTTTCTCAAGTAATTAATTTATTAATTAAATCTATTTATTAAGACTTAATTAATAGAAAATTCACTATAGACCTCCAAGATAAAATATAAAAACCCATCATAGAGAAATTCACAAAAAATTAGTCTAAAGGGTTAAAAATCATGAAATATGTCATCCGACACATTCGGTGGGTAAAATATCCAGATACTTGTCCTACCTCACTAGGACAATTGGTTTAAGGGTTTGAGATTTGGACTTGAGAATTTATCTCCCTTCTCTTATCATTGAGATAGTATAATAGGGTACGCTCATCCTGGCAATTCAGGGAAGTTGATACCCAATACCTACAACCTACAAAAAAACCATGCATGTACATACAATATATATAATGCTAAGCTAAACAGGCAATGGCAAGAAGTGGTGCATCGTGTAGATCCCGACTAAGTAGGTGACTACGACTCGCTTCTTTAACCATATCAGAAACACCATACAATATGAAAACATGCACACCATACACATGCAAGTATGGGGTAAGTATCCATAATAAAACACATGAGATAATAAACCATCTAACTAATCATCTACAATAACTGAAAGCAATGTAATGATCATCATGCATACATGAAATGTAAAGTCTAAATGATCTCATCATATACCAACTGAATCCATAACATAATGTCTGATAGTCTCAAAACAATACCACTAATCCATCAACATAAAACTAGTCTAACATAGCCTAATAATAATAGCAACAATATGTCCAGAAAAGACATGAACGAGGGTAGGCACTACAGTGCTTATAGTGATGTAGATTGGGTAGGTAGTATGGATGACAGAAAGAGCATTATGGTGGAGCATTCTTTCTTGGAGGAAGATTAGTTTCTTGGTTGAGCAAGAAGTAGGATTGTACATCACAAAGCACAACAAAAGTAGAATATGTTGCAGCAATAAACAATTACAATCAATTCATTTGGATGAGGTAGATGTTAAAGGATATAAGGATAGAAATAAATGAACCTATTGTTAGATATTGTGACAACACAAGCACACTAAGTATGTCTAAGAATCTAGTTTTGCATTCTAAGACCAAGCACATTTCTATTAAGTATCATATGTTGAGAGAGAAATTTGTAAGAAAGGAAATTATATTGGAATATGTGAGTACTAAAGAGAAGATTGTAGATATATTCACTAAGCCTCTTCCCAAGGAGACTCTTGAGTATTTGTGAGATATGCTTGGGGTTATGTCCCTTCCCACATTAGAATGGAAGATGCAAAAGTGCATCAATCCAATATAAAAAAGCACTATTGTTGTATGTGTTTGACTAACTATCAATGTTCTCGTTTGAGATTCATGACATGGCTTAACTGCCTCCTATGTTCTACAAGTCTAGTGGTTGTATCGGGTATTAATAGGTCAATCTTTTGGTGTAATGAAAACCCTTGCTTTTAACAAGTGATATTAGAGCTTGGTCACAGGTTTGAATCTCCTTGGGTAATGTTGAAGGGGGATTGTTGGACTAACCACCAATGTTCCCCATTGAGATTTGTGACATGGCTTAATCACCTCATCTATTCTATAAGTCTAGTGATTGTATCAAGCATTAATAGGTTGATGTTTTGGTGCAAGGACAACCCTAGCTTGGAACAATCTAGACTGATTATTAATGCTTCCTATATGGGTGAGTATCTATGATGGACAAAGTCATATAGGACTCTTTTTGGATGTCATTTTTGAATAGTGTCTTTGGACACTTGAGCTAGTAAGAATCAATTCTTATAGATTTTGATGTAGTAAAGTTGGTGGCTGTAACCTTTGACATTGATGTCAATGGAGGAGAAGTTTGGCATGAAAAATAGTTGGAAAAGTTCAGCATGAGTACACTATGTTTGGAAGAAGTGCAACATGGAATGATAGTTTGACAAAAGATACATTGAGGTATATTAATGGGGGAGAATGATTGATAAAGAGGATTTGAAAAGATGAATAGTCCTTTTTTGGTATTCTTGGAACTAGAAATTTTTCATCTACGTTGCCATCAATGCCAAAGGGGGAGATTATTGCAAACATGAGTGTTGATGATATTCCTATGGTAAAGTATTGTAAATATGTTACTATGATGACAAGTTACATTCATGACTAAGTTTGTCATTGATGTCAACATAGTAGTTTTTTGTGGTATCTGACAAAAGAAAAATAGAAAGATCAAATTGGTACAAATGGCTAGTTGAGTATTATAACTATCTAAGGATATGAGAGATACTTCTAAGTATCTAATATATGTAGTTAACATTAGAAGATGAAATGATAAGTTTGGAAGAAGTTATGTAAGTATTGGTGATTTTTTTTTTCTAAGATAGAGTTTACAGAGGCATGTTCTAATAAACTTGTTATATCTCTTAGTAGAGTTGATAATATGATAATCAAGGTTGAGGACATGAAGAAGACATGTTGGTGATAATGTGGCTAAGTTCACTAGTCATAATATCATATGTACAGAAAGTTATTCGAGTTGCAAGGAAGAAGATTAATGTTATTGCTAAGTGTAATGCACTCTTAATGTCATCCTATAATGACTAATTGAGGAGTTCTAATTGCTGACTCAAGGAATTATTATATGGACTTAGTATAAATGAAGGACATTTTTCTTTATCTAACATGGATTTCATGATATTTTAAGTAGAGGTAAGAGTAGAATACAAAGTAATTATAAGCAACAGAGAAAATCAAAGTGGAAGTGAAGGAAACTTCATTGCCAAGGTTTTGGTGGGTGATCTAAGGTTTGATATTTGGATACAAGGTTTATGACCTAGTTTTCAAGGTCTCATGGTGATTGCTTTGGTTGATACAATAAAGGAAAGAAGAACATAATAGTAAATTGCTTGTTTGAGTAGTGAGCTCTTCTTATAGTTGAAGTTGCATGTTTGGGTAGTGGGATCATCTTGCATACATTATACTAAAAACTCCTAACAAGGTTGGCACAACTCCTAATAGGGTTGTCCATTCTCCTAACATGGATTCAAATCCTCTTAATAGAAACTCTATGTACTAAATGTTATAATAGACTCCTAACAAGGTCCATTCTCTAACAAGGAATATTTATATTAGTACATCATCTTGTGGGCATCATTCTCACTGGGGTTTTCCCTTTGATCAAGGGTTTCCCTAGTCAACATATCTTATGTAATTATCTATGTGCATCTTATTATGGTTGTTGTTTCCTTTGGTTGAATGGTTAAGTTTATTTAAAGAAGTTAAATTTTTTAATTCTTAGATAAATGATTCACTCCCCTCCCTCTCAATTATCTTGGTGGAATATTTTTTCTAACACAAAGGTGTTTCCAATGCATCTCAAGATCTTCTCATCCAATAATTTCAGCAGTAGCTCTGGCAAGTGGAACGACACTTGTGGCAGGCTTTGGAGTTCTAGACTAGAATAAAAACTAGGGTGTCATTTTTCCAGGACTAGAAATTGTTTGCCATAATACCAGGTCCATAAGAGGATACCTACTAGGTCCTCGATAGTCGTGAAGAAAGAGTAGAATAGGCCACTAGGCATTGGTCAAGACACTAACACTTCCCTTCTTAGACCATTTTTATGCTAGCCACTTCCCATTCATCTCAATTGATGGCCTGAATGAAATAAATTGACCCACAACACAATCTTTGAGGGAGGCAGCATCATTGTCCACAATACTATCAGGTAAATAAATTCTTGGTCTTCTGATACTATGGCTGACCATGGTATCCTCAACCTTGGTGTTTCCCTCCTTGTCACCAATGAGAGTATCTTTCGACCCTCCCTTGTGGGGGAAGTAGTGGAACCAACCTCACCAACATAGTCAACTCTAAAACTTGACAAAGGGCCACAAAAGTGTTGGACACACCAAACACCATACTTGATAAAGCAGGAGAACCTTCTCCTTGAAGATCTAGCACCATATGCAAGTTTGGGTAGACTAGGGCCTTCAACATGCCTAGGTCCTCTAAGGCCATGGTGGTTCAAAATTTAAAATGTGCAAAGAGTGGGAAGAGTTGTAGAGTGAGAAAAAGCATGTGATAATAGATAGGAAATATTATAAAAAAGATTAAAGATTATTTTCATCTATTAGAGAATATGTTAGATATGACAATTTAGAGGAAATTATACACTCAGGTCTTGGACTTGTAACTAAGTGAAAGGGACATTGGACATTAAGGTAAATCCACATCTTAGTAAAATTCTCCCATTGTTGATTTCTATTTGTTATGTAATTTGTTAGGGATTTGATGGATGATTAGTTTAACCTTTGCATATCAAATGTATGATTGATCCATGATTTTATTATTTCTTTTGTTAAATCTTACCTTTGGTTTCTAACTATTATTTTATATGTCATTCACAAATATGGAATTTCTTTAATACCTTCTTTCCTCACAATACCTCTTATTAGATTGTTATTATTTTTCTCCACTTTCTAATTCAACTTAAGTTAACATTAAAACAAAAAAATTAAGAAGAATGTATAATTATGTAAAATTATACAAATAGTTTAGAAAAACATAGATTAATTTAAGTATTTTAGTTATAAACTAAACGAGGGGTAAAAAATTATTAAGACAAAAAGATAAACAAAAGGAGAGCTCAACATGGAGATATCCTTAGCAACAAGGTCATCTAACTCACTAAATAGATCCAAGGTAGATGTTCCCAAATCACAATATTCTAATTTTGAACATTATGAATAACCCATTTGACAAAACAATTAATATATGTTAGTACAATGAAAAATAATAAATGAATTATTAATAGTGATGCAAAGCAAATATAAGGTAGCTTGCAATTTTGGTGTCCTTTTTCACTCTATTTTTTTTAATCAATAGACCCTCTCTATTAATTAAATGTTAAAGATAAATATCCACACAAAAAAGGCCATGGAGATAAAAGATTACCATTTCATGTGAGAGGAAGCCAGAAAAGACAACTATTTTCACCTCCTCTATCTACAATTATTAAGCTTGTATTCTATTCTTAAGAAAATGATTCAATGAGAAAAAAACATAAACAAAAAATTAGAGTTGATTTTTGTGAATGCGGAGGTATCGTTGTTTTTGATGACTACTATTGGTTCTTTGAAACAAAGACTGTTCCAAATTACTTTGATGAGAACAAGATACATCTAGGGGCAACTAACTCCCATCCTTAACATATCCTTTTTGACACCAGGCCAACTATAAGGCTAGACCCTTCTTCTACTTCAGGCTCTGTAAAACCCAGGTGGGTGGACCTCATATTCAATTTATATGGTACCAGTGCTAAACATATTCTTGAATCTTTTAACAATAGATTTAACCCTTATTTATCCTAATGACTCATGTAATAACATAGATCTACAATAGCTAAATGCAAGATAATTCAATTCATAAGTTGAGTAAGGGTGTTCCGTTCTAGCTCTTCAAACATAAAATATAAAGATGATTTGATTTCATGTGGGTGGGGAAAGTAGATGAAAACCAAGTATAGACAACAAGCTAATGATCCTAGAGCTGATTAGTGCCTCATCCATTAGGCAATTCACAAATCTTTCTCATGCATTTTTGAAATCTAAGACACATATCGTATGCCAAAACCCTAGATATATCCATTTACCTTATAAATTGGGTATCAATATTCAATCTAAATCTCATTCTTACCTGATATCCTCCTAAATAAACCTACAACCCTATTGATTTCCCTAAAGCATTTATATAACTCCTTGAATTATAAGCAACAATGAAAGAAGATAAAACCTTAAGGGACTATGACTATGACCTAGACTCTTTGTTCAAAGATTATAAAACATTACAAATCACTAAAAAAGGAGACAAGATCTAAAATGAAACTCAACACCTATTGTTTTTTGTATTGATTTCCTTGAAATAATACATGAAAATGCATGAAATTGACTCACAAGATACCTTATAAACTAGGCAATACAATAAATATCTATTGTCATTCAAGAGAGAAAATGGTGGGAATGAGAGATTGATGGGATGGGAAGGGGGTATCACAGCCAAAACAAATCTTCATGGTCTAGAACCAGCATATCCCAAATCTTTCCACTCAGACTTCTTCAATTCTAGAACTAGTTTTGCTTCAATTTTCAACTCCTAATGTTTCACTCACTTTTTTCCAACCTTGGTCTCATAGTGAAAAAATTGGAACCTCTACAAAGAATAATAAAGAGAATGACATAAAGGAGAGTGAATTCCTAGATCTATTGTGCATCTAACATGTGTCCACTTTGAAAATATCTCCTACAAATTAAAAGCATCTCTCTAATCTCTCTCTGTAATTGCATATCAAATCCTTAACAATTTTTTCTCTCAAAAGCACAAAATATCTCAGATATTTGATGGGAAGGATAATTGATTTTGATGCCAAATCTGAGATTAAAACAAAGGCAAAAATTAGTTAAATGATCTCTAGAGGCAAAATGAACTTATCAGAATCACTTTTCTCCATATTTAGGCTTCAACAAGCTTTTATATCTTCCCCTAACCAATTTTGATTCTCAATGACGAAATCTACCTATTCTATAGAGAATGCCCCAGAAAACACAAACATGCTTATAGAGTTAACTAATGAATATCTGTGCAAAAATTGACCTCATATTTGGAAAATTCATCTCATACTAGTTCAATGGTATATTGGAGTCCATATTTTGGGCAAAAAATGTGCCTCTAGCATCCTTTTGAAAATCAAACTCCTTCTATAGCCTTGCATAGCATTATTGCAAAAATTTGACCTTTTCAAAATTTTAAAACTATAGATTAATTCAAACTTTATCTAAAAAGGAACCTACACGTGACTTTGTACATGACTTTTAGAGATTTTTTTTCTTTGTTTTTAAAATTATGTAATTTTGAATTTCCCTCTTTTTAAAATCTAGGTCATGTTTGACCATGTTGACACATGTCATGTTTTGATTGACCAAATCTTGCACAACTATTTGATATTTTCCATGTGGCCACCACATGTTTGCCATGTCACTAGTTGCCATGTCACATGATGAGTCAACATCGTGCCACATCATCATGACATAGAGACCATGTTACATGCGTCACCTTTCACCACCTTAGAGTCTAGTCATCGGTCCACCTCAACTCAACACATTAGTGCCAACTCATTGCCATGTGTCACTTGTTGGTTGGGTTTCCATGTCATATCGTTAACAATCGAGCAACTTTTCTTTGGTGACATGGTGACCACCGTCTAATCTACCACATGTCACCATCATGTGCATCATTGAAATCTGACTCAATCCACATGTTGCCACATATTGCCACTTGTCATTTTTTGAATGGTCACATTAACTACCAGCTGGGTCCACACTTCTCGCCAAATTTTTGGTTTTCCAGGAGGTCGCCATGTCACTTGCTAGAAAACCTCCCATTTTTGGGTGGTGACATGGCAACCACTGAATTCTTCAACTTTTCTAATGACTTTTCTCCTCAAGAAACTTGGTCAAAATTTATTAGTCTTCTCTATCTGACCGACCATGGGCTTGCATAAGTTGTCTTAGGCACAAAAGCCTTATGTCTCACAGACACTAATGAAGTGTGTGAAACTGTATTTAGATACTAAAACAGTTGCCTACACAAGCAATATGGGATTAAAATTTCTAAGATTCTCCTCTGAATATGTAACTCTATGGCTACTTATAGATTTTTCTTTGAAAAATTCAAATGCTCCTCTTCAATCTTAATGTTCTTATCTTCCTTGACGACAAATACAAATTGACATTTCAAACATTATTGGATCTGCTTAATTTTTGCCAAACTTCTAGAGACTTTTTCTCAATAACATATTATTAAAACTTGCTTTAGTTTGGTGCAATTTATGAGTTCCTTTTATTTTGAAATAAATTGTAATTGTCTTTTGGAAAGAGCACTACATTGGACATTTATATGCTATAGAATTCACTCCACATTGACCAAAGGAAAAAACCCCTACATGTTTTTCATTTGGCATTGACTATAAGATGTGTTTGTTGTTGACTGTGTGGAGTTATATCTTGAGTGTCTTTTGTCTATTCTCTTTTGATTGCAGCTTATGTCGTATATGCAAAGGCAGGTAAAATGTTTATCAATTTCATGTTTAGTTATCTTCCTATGCCCATTGGTTCTATCATCATTTGCTCTTCGAATCTAAATCTCCCACAAGAGTTGGCTCTATCTCCAATCTCTTATCAAAGCATTGAAAAACTACCCTCTCAATTTATGGGCACTAACAAATAACTTTTTGAGTATTGAAGGAGGAAATTATTACATCATTATCATAGTTCCAGAAATACAAGCATAACTCACAATATCGTCTCTAGCAATGTTGATAAATCTATCTGTGGAAATCCTATCAACCACCCTATTCAACTGTGACAAACTACCAATATTGTCAATCAGGCCAGCAAAAGTAGTAGCCAAATTGTAGTTCAAGGGAGTAGCAGTTATGTGAAGGAAACGATTACATTTATAATAACTAATGATCTAAAGATAACTGGGAGTTCAACCATCACCAACATAATGTTGCTCAATCAGCTCAACATCACAGATTTGATAGATTTTCAAGAGTAGAATGCAATCGTTGATCACAGCAAGGTTAGGGGTTTAGTTTGTTTCATTTCAATTTTGTTGGTTATATGTATCTTACCATGCATTTAGGGATTCAATATTAGAGATTTATTTTTGTTAAAATTGAAGACCAAGCCATGGGTTTTCTTGGAAGGAAACTTCCCTTTTCAATTTTCTCTACCGCCTTGTACTCCCCTGCTACTTGAAAATGTAGTCATTCATTTTCAGCTTTGAATACTTTCTTGAATTGTTTCTTATCCTCAAGTTTGTATTATTTATTAGATTGTTCCTCAGATTTTTTTAGAATCTTTTGATTGCAACTTTTACAAGCGGAACAAGAACTCTTAGCCTTCTCAATGAAGGAATTTCTAATACCATCAATTTCACTATTTTCAAAAATAGTGAAAATAGATTTTTCATCTAGATCATGTAAGTACTTTTTCATCTTCTCTTGGTCTTAAATTCAAAAAGCATCAAACCCTTTCAAATCTTCTATTTTATGAAATTGATCTTGATGATTAAGAATACATTTTACATGATTCCACAACTCTTTTCTTTGCAATAGGTATGGACTGCAGTATTACTAGCAAGGGCTTTTTTTAACTGCATGGACTATCCACTCATCCACTTTGGACTGCTTGGACAGCTCCTATTTGCTCCAGCTGTGGGCCCCATTTTTTTAAAGGAAATGCACCTACCTTTCAAATTATATCTTTTACACCTTAGCTCTTCGATGTTATTATCTTTCATATCCACCACCTTCAAATGAGGGAAGACTTGGAGATATTTAGTATTCAACATCTTCATCATATCCCTCACCATTCCTTCCTCCATCTTTTTGTTATACTAGCTTCTAGTTATTGATTGAACCTCTAGCTTTGCTTGTGCTATATTTCAACATGTAGATCCCCCACATATCCATTTGACTTCACATGAAAATATGCATACATCAAGACCTTATAAAATTGACATCATTATAATCATTTTTTTTAAAACATCCTTAATCCTCACAAATGTCATAATTTTGATGAAATTAGTCGGGCCCAAAGTGGGTCCAACTAAAAAAAAATGTGTTTTCTAACAATCAATGTTCTGAACTAATCCATTGAACCCATCATACTGATTAGGATCAAGTTTGACCACTAAAAAAATCCATTTAAAACTCATTTCACATCTTATCCATGAACTATGATTTTCAGCTAATAGGGCCTATCAGATGGCTTTACAAATTTATCAAAACAACTAACTAGGCTCTGAAATCTGGCACACTAATTCTTTGTTCTACATAATCTTGCCATGCCAAATCTCATCTCATGATGAATTCTCAGCCCAAAGATATTGACTGTCAAAGTTGCTCCCTTAGAACTGCCTATAAGAAAACATATCAGAAAGTTATAAAACATGTTCGGATTTGGCTTTGAAAACTAGGCAAACTGAAACTTGGGAGAACAAAACTTGGGGCATTCATTCACTATCATGAGGACAATATGTAACTTGGATTTGGGCTCATGAAAAATAACTGGATGCATTTGGCGAATGGTCAAATTTGGCCACTTAGAATTTGTAGAGTGGAATCACTGGCAAAAAGGTGATTTTTGCAAATGGAACGAACCTAGGAAAGTGTGCAGATAGATTCATCATGACTTGAAAACTAGAAAACTTTAAAAAAAATTAGAGTAGAATGCAATGGTATAATCCATTTGATCTCACCTATCTTGGATTTTGAGTTATGACATCACAAGTAGGGGTTCCAACAACTCTGCACTTCTTGACACTAATAAAAAAGTTATAAATTGCATTTGGAATCACATTCAAAAACTTATCAAATAGATTCTTCATAAGGTCAAAGTTGAAACATAGCAAGTATTTGACCTCTAAAATGTAACGCAATAGGAATTATCTCATTTTGGTCAACTAGATCAAAATTATAACAAGTCAAACAAGGCCTTCCAGAATTCTAAACAATTCACATTAGTATGACAACAATAAATGACCAACTTTGAGGGATTCAAAATGACTCAAAATCTAAAACATATGTTCTCTAGTATGCACAATAAAACTCTCAAAGTGGTGAGTTATGAAACATTACTGGGTGCAAAAAATTCAATTGCAAACACAACCTCCTTTTGTTGTTTAAGATGGGAAAAAATGTAGAATTGGGTATTGCTCAAAATGGGACTTCATAGAATGACTCAAAATGGTAATTCATCATCATGGAATGCATAGACATACTGAAAGCAAGGTGTTAGAAATATTAAACACCTCTTAGGTCTCAAATGGATGGTCAGGTGCACGTGCATCAAAAAGTGCTTATAGGGATTGATTTTCTCAGTGGTACTCAAAATTTGAGCTTCAACTTTGAGTCTCAATAGTGGCTTTGTCTGGGATGCATGTCCCTTGGAGGTATGGAAAGGATTCATATCTTTGGAAGAAGCAAACCGCACACTTGACATCAAAAAGTTCTCTTGAACAACTTTTATTGAAGGCAAGAAACCTACCCCTACTATGTACATATGATGGCCCCGTACCATCGAACTTCAATATAGACTTTTACTTCTGTCATATACCTGATTCCATTGACATTTTCTTGAGGTAAATTGAAATAATCATTCTCCTTTGTTTCTCCCAACACATTAGTACTTTCAATCACTTTCTTAAGAAAAACAAAATTATTATCATCACTTTCATAGTGCACATACAAATCAACATTAACTTCAACATCATGCTCACTATGAAAATATGAAACAACATGATCATAAATATTGATATCAAACTAAGACTGATCATCACTAATTCAATCATGGAAACCTTCAACTAAAAACATACAAGTTTGGTACTCTACTTCATTCAATGAGTTACATGAATCAAATTGTAACTCATCTTGTGCATCCAAATATGAAGAAAATGTAAAATCTAATTTTTCCTCATTTGTAATATCAGTACTCCATAAATCAGACTGAACATTCACTACAATCTCTTCACACTTAAACAAATTATTAGATACCAAATCACAAGAATCATCATGAAATTGCACGTTCACAATATGTTGATCCTTATCAATATTTTCTTCAAATAACTCATTAGAATGAACTACTTCATTACTATTACTTTCCTCATCATAGGAGCAAGAAAAATGTATCTCAACCTGATGAAAACAAGAAGAAAATAAACCAGCAACAGACCCTATGTCTACATCTTTCTTCTCAACATAGAAGTTATCATGTGTATTGATATATGAACTACCATCACATACACCTCCACAACTTGACATAGCATATTCTGAAACTATATCTTCTTCAACATCAAATTTAGGGAAAATCACTTAATCATATGAAAAGGAAAAATGTGGAAAAGAACAAACATCCTTAGACAGATTTGTAAACCTTTCAAAATCATGAGCCAACAAATCTGAAATCTCTTCAACACTTAACAAAACTTCATTACTAATTTATTCTCCTTGGTTGTGATCGTTATCTAGATAGCTTGACATATTTATAACAATAAACTCATTAGTAACACATTCTAAAAACTTAGAACTCTAATCATCCCATGCATCTTCTTCTTTAGACAATACCTCAACAACCAGTATCATAGCACTTTCACATTCGTCACTAGAAGAAAGACTCTTACTACTATTACACTTTTCCTCTTCTTTACAATCATCATCATAATAAGATGAATCCACATTAACCATGTCATCAATTGCTGATTACTATCCTCTGATTCATAAAACTAAGACTCTTCATCTTCAATATCATTTTCAACAAATTCATTGCATTCAATAACATTAAATTCATTAGCATTCAAAACTCCTTCAATATCCATGATAAAATCTTGGAATTCAAAATTTTTATCTAACCTTGGCTTTGCTAACCAATCAATTGAATGTGGCATAAAAACTTCTAAGAGTACCATTGGCCATGAAGACTCCTTGGATCTGATATGCTATCAAAATTCATAGCTACTAATTTAATCTTCATGTAAATTTGAATTTAACTAAGACCCTTAATATTACCAAATGTATTTCTTATCATTATGATAGTCTTATCATGAATCTTTCTTTTCAGCTTAGCAATATTTGCATGAACACTTTGAAGAGTTGGCACATCACTTTCAGACCTAGAGTCTAAATCCATCTTATAAAATATTAAACTCCTACCTCTATTTTCTTAGTGCTAAAAACACTAGATGGAGGCAACCATTTTGTTCATTCAACTTTCATGAAGGACAAATACATGAAAATTGAAAAGACCTTTATGTGTTGCTGCATGAAACCTCTAATCTGCTGATTTGCACTATGTAAACATGAAATCCTTCACACCATAGATAAAATCTTTGTAGAGCCACCACCTCCTTGAAAAGGAAAATGAAATCACACTAGTAATTCACCTTTTGAAATGAACTACTTCAGAAGTTACAAACAACCACATAAACTATCAATCAAGAAACTTATACTTCCACTTTCCCAACAAACTAGATCTACCCATAAATACTGAAAGCCTCTAATATTAAAATAAACCATGCACTAGAATAGAGATTTAGACTAGAGTCACCACTCATAGTTAATGAGAAAATATTTGAAACAATTTACCACTTCTAAATTCTGAACTAGACTTTCAATATGAAAAACTTGTAGATCATTAACACATTGAAAAGAAAATACAATTCATAAATCAATTCTTGACTCTGTACTTTTCTCAATAGCACTTGCAAAAACTAAACTGTTTGAAGATAGACTTATAATACTGATAGAACATAATTTACATCCAATTTTAAAACATACTATTGTCCATGAATAAAGCTTAACTGGGGAACACAAAACCTCAGCAGAGAAATGAAAAGATACCACAATTCCTCACTACTGTATTACTTTCCTTATGTCTCTCTTGTTGTAATGAATCTCCTTTTTTCAAACTCTTGAGGTTTGTGTACCATTCAAATTCAATACATTCCCTAGTAGAGTCGTTATTTTGTTGGTTCTTTGAAACAAAGATTGTTCCAAATTACCCCAATGAGAACAAGATACATCTAGGCATAGCTAACTCCCATCCTTAACATATCATTTTTGAGACTAAGCCAACTATAAGGCTAGACCCTTCTTCTACTTTATGCTTTGCAAAACCTAGGCGAGTGGACCTTAGATTCAATTTATATGGTAACAGTGCTAACGATATTCTTGAATCTTTTAATAGAAGATTTAACCCTTATTTCTCCTAATGAATCATGGAATAACATAAATCTATAATAGCTAAATGCAAGACATAAAATATATAGATGATTTGAATTTGATTTGATTTTATGTGGGTGGGGAAAGTAGATGAAAACCAAGTATAGACAACAAGCTAATGATCTTGTAGCTGATGAGTGCCTCATCCATTGGGCAATTCACAAATCTTTCTCATGCATTTTGGACATCTAAGACACATATCCTATGCCAAGACTCTAGATCTATCCATTTACCTTATAATTTGGATATCAATGTTCAATCTAAATCTTATTCTTACCTAATATCCTCCTCAATAAACCTAAAACCCTATTGATTTTCCTAAAGTATTTACATAACTCCTTGAATTATATCAACAATGAAACAACATATAACCTTAAGGGACTACAACTATGACCTAGACTCTTTGTTCAAAGATCATAAAACATTGCAAATCACTAATAAAGGAGACAAGATCTAAAATAAAACTCAACACGTATTATTCTTTATATTGATTTCCTTGAAATAATACATGAAGATGCATGAAATTGACTCACAAGATACCCATTAAACTAGACTATACAAAAAACATCTTTTGTCATACAAGAGAGAAAATGGTGGGAAAACTTATCAAACTGATTCATCATAAGCTCAAAATTCAAACATAATAAGTCTCTAACCTCTAAAATGCAACACAGTAGGAATTATCCCATTTTGGTCAACTAGGTCAAAGTTATAACAAGTCAAACAAGGTCTTCTAGAATTTTAAACAATTCATAAATGACCAACTTTGGGGGATTCGAAACCTAGTCAAATGGATTCAAAATGACTTGAAATCTAAAACATATGTTTTCTAGTATGGACACCAAACACTTTCAAAGCAATGATTCATGAAACATTATTGGGTGCAATATATTCAATTGAAAACATAGCTTCCCGTCGCTATTTGACACAAGAAAAAATGTAGAATTGGGCATTTCTCAAAATGAGACTTCATGGAATGACTCAAAATGGAAATTCATCATCATTAAACACCTCTTAGGTCTCAAATGGATGGTTGGGTACATGTTAATCAAAAAGCACTTATAGGGCTTGATTTTCTCAATGGTACTCAAAATTTGAGCTTCAATTTTGAGTCCCAACAACTACTATATTAGATCTGATCTCTGTTGGAGGCCACAAAGATCTTCAATGGAATAGTAAATTAGTTTTTTTTGCATGAGTTGGTTCCAAACATTAATAGCAAGTATGTAGTCATAAGAAAATATCCTCTCTATTTTTTCAATAAATATCCTGAGTTAGAAAATAAAAATAGTACTAACACAGATCAAAAAAAGGATATAAATATTCCAAAATATATTATAAAGAGCAATATTACAAGGACCATGTATTATATTAAGTTTCATGTTTTTCTATATTGTATGATTTTCAAAGTCAAATAAAAGTTTAAAAACATTAGTTCTCTTGGTGATCATTTTCTATATAATTACACTTTTATATTTAACTTTAGAATTTGTTGATTTATTTTATATCAATGAAAATAAGCATACATTTATGTCTTATTAACTGTTAAAATTTGAAATAATATTTAATAGTAAATATATTTCAATTGATATCTATCTAAAAAAAATTAAATAATATTATTATTTTTAAACTATTATATTTATTACAATTTTATTTCACATGTACAATTGAAAAAATATTTAGAAAATCTTTTTACTCTTAAGTTATTATATTGTAATTCAAAATCATATGTATATATGTATAGAGTAAATTGGTTTTTACATACACATATACATATACATATATGAAGAATTATTATTTTCATAACTATAAAATGATTTTTATAATTTATTTATCAAATATAATTACACATCAAATATCAATTGATATTCACCTTACTTATTATCTTCTTCCATTTTCATAATTCCCGCTCAAATTAAACATCATTCCAAAAATTGTTGTGATTGACAATAAATAATTATACCACAAAACCTCTTGTGATGTACATATATATAATGAGAAAAATTTCATAGATACCTATGACTTTAAATTAAAATAAATTAAATTAAGACTAAGAAGTCTTTCTAAATATTTTTCCAATTGTATGTGTAAATAAAATTACAATAAAAAAATAGTTTTAAAAAAATTAGTATTCTTTTAAACTCTTTAAACATATATCACCTGAAATCTCTACACTACTATAGTTTTTTCACATTTTAAATTTGTAGTTGTTAGTAAGTCATACGTGTTTTTCTACTTTCATTCATATAAAATAAATTAATAAATTCTAAAATTAAATATCTAAATACAACTATATAGAAAATGAATATAAGATTTAAAAATAATACTATTAGTCCCTCCTTTCTAACTAAGATAATTAATATTTTTCTTCATCTATTTGATATTACTTCTTACATTGAAAATCATAGTATATAGTAAAACATCCAACTTAATATGCAATCCTTGTAATATTGTGCATGCGCGTGTGTGTGCACATGCACACACACACCCCCACACGTGTGTGTGTGTGCGCACGCACACACACACACACACACACACACACACACACACACATAGTTTAAAGAATTAAAATTTTGGGTCATTGTAAAATGATTCTTATCATTTATTGGTCAAATATACATGCATATCAAATACTGATTGCTATTTACATTACTTATTATCTTCTTCCATGCATATTATTTTTCATAAATCACCCACTACTTAAATAGGTCATTCCAGAATTCTTGTGGTAAACCCTTGTTAGCTAATTTTAAGTGTTATTTTGTTATATAGTTTATATTTTTTGACAAAACACTTAATTTTTTCTTGTATGAAATGAAATTATTATCTATAGTTTGTATATGGAGAAGAAGAAGGTAAAATATGGTAGTGTGATCAAGAACTTTCAAAGATCCAACATTGTAAATGAATAGACATTGTTGTTGGTTAAGTTTATACATATGTGACTCATAAAAATAATGATGTTATGCAAGATTACTCATGAACTTAACATTCAACACCCAAATATGATAAATAAATGAACTATAGTCAATTTTAATGAATATAAACATTAATAAGGATTTAATAAGTGACTAGAGAAAAGGCTAAGGGTGGTTGTAGAGAATTCATATCATCATTCTAAACCCATACATAAATTGGGTTAGGATTACTATCTAAATGGGAATACACTTTCTATGTAATAGATTATTTTTCATTTTTATTCTCCTTCTTGGATTGATGAATTTTGTAATCTTGACATGACATCCATTTGGATATGATTAACAAACCTACTCATTGTTAGTAGAAGGGTGTGTAACTCCCCTAGTACACCCATAAATAGAGATACAATGTGGTATAGATGTGTAGCATTGGCTTTTATAATCTATAGCACTAACTAATTAATGGTGAGGGTTCTAGGAACATAGGCTCCAAGAGTGGTGAAGAGAGGAACTAAATTCCTTCCAATAATCATAGAAAAGAGAATGATCATGAGAGGTCAACTGTTTTAGGAGAAGTGTAGTAACCATACAAGAGATTGCTAGCATGAATGTTGATGGTATTTCTTTGTGGGAGTATCCTAAGAATTGGAGAGACTATTTATGATTGACATGTTTCATTCATGACTATGTTTGTCATTGATGTCAATGTAGTATTATTTCTGTCAACATTGGTAGAGCAGCAGATAGAGAAAGAGTTCATATGGACTGTGTCTTGATGATCAGGTCAAGTGTTTTTAATGATGTTTTCTAAACTTTATCCTAATGGTGTAGAAAAATGTGCATATACAAAGTCAAATACTTGCAAAAGATGTGCTTGATTTACAAAGAATAGTAAGCAGATAGAGTGCCTGATGAGTGGGTTCTGATGATTGATTTGTATCTCTTAACTAGGAGGGAATTTTGGTGCATGTAGTTAGGCAGTGATAGTATACAATATGATGATGATTTCAATGAGTCCCCAAGGTTAGTAATCGAGAAGTTACAAATATTGTGAGTTGACAATGACTTACAATTATGAAAAAATATAATATTTTATAATATTTTAATGAGGTTCTATTATAATTAATTGAAAAACCCTCAAGGCTAACTCGAAAAATAATTCTAAGGAAAAGTTATAAAGGAGGTTTATTTTCTTTTTTGGGATATATGTACATTCAAGTGTGTAATATGAAAAATATTTGATAAATGTGAGAAGCGATCCAAAGGATTATTCAAATGTGATATTTATGAACTAGTATTGAGATCAGAAGAGGATAAGTCTAGTCATAAGGACAATGGAGCTGAAACTATTTCAATTATATTATTTTACAAAGTAAGTTTAGTGGTCTTGCCCCTGAAGATATTTTGATAGTGGGTGTATCTACCTTCTACAACTCTTAATAGTGTTAGAATCTCCTAACATGGATTCAAAGTCTCCCAAGAGGGACTATTATGTGCTAAATGTATTTTATTGGCTCCTATAAGAAACATTTATATTAGTACATCACTTTGTGGGTATCATCCCCACCAGATTTTCCCCTCTAATTAAGGGTTTCCCTAGTTAATAGACATGGTCTTATTATGTATAATTATCTTCTTATGGTTGTTGATTATATTATTCGTATGCTTAAGAATTGATGAGGTTGATAAGTTTTTTAATAATTGGATAATTTATTGAGCCCCCTTGTCTCAATTATCTTGGTGGACTTTACTTTTTAATACTTGGTATCAGAGCATCAGGTCCTTGAAGGAAAAGCTTAATAGCTTTAGGAGATCAGTTGCAGGTCACTTTAAAAGAGGAATTCCTAAATTTGATGGAGTTAGCAATGACATTTGGAAAGAATAGAGGAAGACTTTGTTAGGATAAAACCATAGATAGAAATAACAATTATATGCAAATGTAAACAATAATAGAAAATAATAGATCACATAGCAGAAAATGCAAGATACCAAGATTTAATGTGGTTCACCGAATCCTTGGGCCACATCCACCAAATAGAAAGTCCAATATTATTACAATCTAGTGATTACAACCTAATTACAGTCTATAATTCCTTATAGCTCAATACTACTACAAGAACCAATTTTACATCATGCCTTATGAAACAATCCCTAACCCTAAGCCCTTTTATACAAGTACTTTTGTCACTTTAGGGTTAAAATTATTTACAACATGTTAGCCATAAAATGCTATTATAGTAGCCACAAAAAAAATTCTTGGGGGCTCCACCCCCAAAACCTTGACAACCGTCACCTAACGACCCTAGCTATATTGGGCACCACCATCTCCAAATCCTTTCTTGAGACCCAACTCGGTCCTGAACCAAATTGGTTGACGAATTATGGAGAATGTATAGTACTTCCCTAATTAGTCACCATAATATAACAATCTGCCACTTGGGGACTAATTAGATCCACACTAAACAACAATCTGCCACTTATAGACTGATCCTATAGCTATGTTACTACTCCATGAGGCTCCCATTAGATCAAACCACCCTAGACTCTTCTATTCTTTTATTCCTATTAGGTCTAGAAGAACAACCAAAGTTGAAGAGGAATTCAACTTCTCCCTTATCACTACCTTTCTAAACATAACCATTAGATTGTCATCTATATGTATCTTACCCAGCTTTAACTATCCATCATCCAAAACTGATCGAATGAAATGGTATTGCAACTAAATGTGTTTTGTCATTGAATGTAGAGTTTAATTCTTTGTAAGATGAATGACACTCTGACTATCTATAAACAAATAATTATCCTTTTGAGGGTGTCCCAATTATTCCAAAAAGAATTGAAGCCATGCCATCTCCTTGGCTACTTCTATAGTGGATAAAACATTAACCTTCTACAATCGAGAAACCTAGCTTATGGCTACCCCACCTATAGTAAATACATAACCTATAGTACTCCACCTAATATCAATATCCCCTACCAAATCTAAGTCAACATATCCTTGTAAATCAGTAGTAGAGCTCGCAATATGTAAACACTTACTAGATGTTCCTCTCAAATATCTGAGAATCAATTTAACAACATTCCAATGCTCAATTCCTAGATGACTCATATACCTACTAATGACTCCCACTACATGTGAAATAACTAGCCTAGTACATATCATAACATGTATCAAGCTTCCTACAACTAAAGCATAAGATACCTTGGACATCTTATCCTCCTCTTCTTTTGTCTTGGGACACATCTCCTTAGTCAACTTCAAATGACTAGGTAAATGTGTGCTAACAACTTTAGTATTTTCCATAGAGAAACATTGCAACACCTTCATAATATAATCAGCTCAAGATAATGTCAATTTCTTGTGCTTTATATCTTTGCAAATCATCATAACAAGGATTTTTTTTACTGCCCCCAAATCCTTGATAGAAAATGCATGTGCTAACTGGCATGTTAGCCACTTAATGTGATCCATGTTAGACCCAACTATGAGCATATCATCAACATATAAACATAAAATAATGTAGCTTTCATCATCCAAACTCTTAAAGTAAACACAATGATTTGAATGACACCTACTATATCATGCTCATGCACAAAACTATCAAATTTTGGATACCATTGTCGAGTTCCTTGCTTCAAGCCATATAAACTTTTTTTCAATTTTCACACTAAGTTCTCCTTACCTTTGACATCAAATCCTTGTGGCTGAGCCATATATATCTCTTCATCCAAACCACCATGAAGGAATGTTGTTTTAACATCAAGCTTCTCCAAATGATAATCTTTAGTAGCCACAATACTTAAAATAGTATGAATATAAATCATCTTAACAACATGAGAGAATATCTCATCAAAATCAATGCCCCTTTTTTGTACAAATCCTTTTACAACTAACTTAGCTTTAAATCTTTTCTTACCTTCATCCTCTTATTTGAACTTGAAAAGTCACTTATTTTGTAAAGCCCATTTACCTTCAAGCAACTTGCATAAACCACATGTGTTATATTTCACCCAAGAGTCCATTTTGTCTTTCATTGTAGACTCCAATAGAATCTTAGTATCCACCTGCAAAGCTTTATCACAACATTTAGGTTGACCAGCATTGGTTAGTAAAATAGAGTAAAAAGAGGGAGAAAATATTTTTGGAGGTCTAGTTAGCCTTGTTGACTATCTAACATTCATTGAGGTGTGTGGTATTTGTTATTGTAGTTGTTGCACATCATGAAGAATTTCTAGAACATCATCTTTTGGAGTATCATTCAACACTACGTAATCATCTTTTTTCTTCTCATGTTGCTGCAACAAATCTTTGTACAACACTTTCTTATTGATGTGACATCCCTACTTCTTACAATTTTACAATTTTCATAATCTAAAATCCTATGACCCAATTCATTAGTACCATATCTAATAAATAAACATTTCTTTCACTTAGCTTCCAGCTTGGTTCTATTTATAGAATCATTATGGAAAAATGCTCCACAACCAAAAGTTTTGAGAAAAGAATAACTCACCTTATTACTAGTCCATGCTTCCTCTATAATACCACAACCCAAAGGAGTAGAGAGACCTCTATTAATCAAATATACAATAGTATTAACAACCTCTACCCACATGTTTTAGGGAAACCCTACAGGCAACCTCATGCTCCTTCCATGCTCCATTATAGTCCTATTCATGCATTCAGCCACTCCATTTTCCTGTGGAGTCCTTGGAATAGTTTTCTATCTACAAGTGTCATTAGTGGAGCAATAATTTTTAAATTCATGACTACAATACTCACCAACATTATTAGATTTGAGACATTTTAATTTCTTACCAGTCTCATTTTCAACCAAGCATTTCCATTTCTTAAAAGTTTGCAATACATCAAATTTCTATCTAAGAAAATAAACCCATACTTTTCTTGTTGCATCATCAATAAATGTAACATAATAATGAGATCCACCAAGGGAAGATACTCAAATTGGTCCCCATATATATGTATGCACAAGCTCTAATTTCTCACTTTCATTTTCCTTCCCATTCTTCAAAAAGCTTACTCTCTTTTGTTTTCCATACACACAATTTTTATAGAAATCCATATTAACACATTTTAGACCTGGTAAAAATTTCTTTGAATGAAGTACTTTTATGCCTTTCTCACCCATGTGCCCAAGTCTATTGTGCCACAATGTTGTATTAGAATCTATAACAGTTATTTGTTCTCTCTACTCAACTACACCAACTATTCTTGAACATTTATTTGTCTCTAGAACAATTAAAGTAGAAGGAATAATATGACCTATACAAAGATATAAGGTGCCTACTTTCACACCTTTTTCTACCACAAGGGAACTTTTTGAAACCTTCCAATTTGTATCATTAAAAGTAACTACACAACCCTCATCATTGAGTTTCCTTGCTGAAATAAAATTTCTACTCATCCTTGGAACATGTCTTACCTCATGTCATAGCCGATGATTCCCATTCTGCAACTTAATCTTAACTATTCCCTTTCCAAAAATATAACAAGGTTCATTATCCCCCAAATAAACAAGCCCAAAATCCTACTGGACATAATATATGAAATAACCTCTATGAGCTGTAGCATGAAATGAAGCACTAGAATCTAAAACCCATGAATTATCAACACTTTCTAAAAATAGAAGCAAACCATCCTCTTTAGATTTGTTACTTACCACATTTGCCTCCTTGTCCTCATCTTGCTTTTCCCCTTCATTTTTCTTTTGAGTCCAGTAATATTTCTTTTTATACCCTAGTATCTCACAATACTAGCAGTTGTTTGGTCCTCTCGATTGAGACCTCTTCCATTTTGACTTGCCTCTTCATTTCCCATGATTTTTGGAATTACTTCCTCTCTTAGTCGTTCTGCCTTGACTTTGTGCATTCAAATAATTTCTAGATGTAGATCCACCTAAAGTTTTCCTATGAGTTTCCTCACTCAAAATAACACTGATCATATCATCATATTTTAGAGTATTAGATCCAAAAATAGAATTAGTCTTAGCCATTACCAAGCCATACCAACTTTTAGACAAAGAACACAAAATTAATAACCACAGAAGATGAATGACTAGTAAAAATATTAAACTCATTTAAATGATCCACAATAGATCCACCTTCTACTATTTTTATAATAAATAAACTCTTCATGAGAAATACCTTATTTGAAGTGAAGGGCTTTTCATACAATTTTGCTATAGTTTCCATAAACTCTTTTGTCATCTTCACTTTTGTAATATTAAATGCCACCGATAGTGCTAGGCATAATCAAATGCTTCCAAGTGTCTTTCCATCTAAAAGATCCCAATTTTTATTTTTCATAGATCCCTAATTCTTGGGTTTTCCTTCCAATAGCTTCCATAAATCCTTCTGATAAAGATCGTCTTCTATTTTCATCTTCCATAATTGAAATTTCTACCCATTAAACTTGTCAACCCTCAACTTACCCTCGTCTTCCATCACTCCCTACTCAACTATGAGACTTTCCTACAAAGGATAACTGAAAACACAAGTTGGCTTTGATACCACTTGTTAGGATAAAAGCACAAATAAAAATAAAAATTACATGTAAATACAAACAATAACATAAAATAATAGATCACACAAAAGAGAATGCAAGACACCAAGATTTAACATGGTTCACCCAACCCCTCGACTACATCCACCAAACAAGAAGTCGAATATTAATATAGTGATTACAACATGATTACAATCTATAATCCCTTACAGTTCAATTCCACTACAAGAAGCAATTTTCACATCACACTTTATGAAACAATCCCTAATCCTAAGCCCTTTTTAACTATTTTTTTTCTACTTTAGGGTTAAAACTAGTTACAACATCCCCACCAATGAATTATGGAGTATGTACAATACTTCCCTAATTAGTCAACACAATCTAATAGACTCATTTTCTATGTATTGGTTAGGGATATTGGATAATAACAAAGAATGAAAAAGAGATTATGGAAGAAAACAAACTTGAGTAATGTAATGAAGCTAAAAGAGATATGTCCATGTGCAATATGCTTGCAAGAGAAGCATTATTGATAGGTCTTCTAGAAAATGAATAGAGTCAGGTAAAATCCTTTTTAAAAACTCATAAAATTTAGATAGCCTTAGAATCTACTTTTGAATGTGATAAACATTCTAAAAGAATTAGACTACAAAATTGGATATGTTTATTTCACGATGCTAGAATGATTGAAGATGAACTAGGAAGAAGCCATGTTGGTAGAATATCATAAATTGTATCAAGAATCAAATCTTGACAAGGATCTTAAGAGGAATATGAGATTATATGGGAGATCTTAAAAATCTTCACACCACCATTCAACCAAGTAGTGTAGATGATTGAACTAGTGATACCCTTCACTAATAACTTTACCAAAGAGACTCTACTGGGAAGATTGGAAGTAGGAGAAACAATCTTGAAGCAATATGGAGAATTCTGCAAAGTCAAAAAACTTTTAGTGCATTAAGTGTTCATCCTTATTTATAAGGAAGTGCAAGCACTAGTGGAGACTATGATAGTAGTAGCAAATCCAATTTTGAGGAGGATAGAAGAATTGAAGAAGGAATTGCTATGCTTGTATGAAGAGAACTAGATGGTAAGAGAATTTTTAAATGTTAGACTTGTAATGAAATTGGTCATTATGCTTCCAAGTTTCCTAAAAGAGAGAAAAAATTATAGGAAGAATTTCAAGCCCAAAAGACCTGGAGATTTTTGTATGCTAATGAAGATGATGAGTCTAGGGAATGGGCTCAAAGTGAAAGTGATGATGAATTAGGATTTGTGGTTATAAAAAATGAAAATCCAAAAGAATAAATTATTGAAGAAAGAACCCTAGTTTCATAAGTTGAGAAGAAAATGATTTGATTATAGACAGTGGGTACTCACACCATATGAGTAGTGACATGAATATGTTTGTCAAGTTTAGAAATCATGATGGAGAAATTGTTAGAGTTGGTAACATTGCAACTTGTCATATCATGGGAATAGGATCTATTACTCTTGATGAAAAGTCTAACATTTACGATGTTTATTTTGTTGATGGATTAAAGCATAACCTATTGTGTCTTGGATAGTTGGTTGATACAGGTTATTAGTTGTAATTCATAGAGAAGACATGCATTATTAAGGATAAGGATATGGTAAGTTGATTTGAACTAGTACAATGTCCAAAGGTAATGTATTCAAATTGAACCCTATAGAGATTATTTTGGAGAGAACCACATGATGCAATAGTATGCACCATGAATAGAGTGTATATCAAAAAAAGTACAAACAAGACTCTACATGAATTAAAGTTTGGACATGGACCACTAGTAAAATATTTATGAATCTTTGGAAGTAAGTGATGATACTGGTAAGTTTTATGATAAGAAGCAACAAAGGTATGGTTCTTTATTATTGGTTGAGAACAAAATCCTATAGATGTTTTAATTAGAGAAATAATACAAATGTTGAATGTGCAAATGTGAAAGTATATGAAAAGTTCAGAATTAAAGAGCGAATGTTGGATTATATTTTTGATGAAGAAGAAGACAATCCTAAACCTGTTAGAGAGAATTTTTAAGTTTTGTTTGAAACCAATAATGATTTGTAGAATGATGTTCAAATTATCTACCAAAGAGAAGAGCATATATTTGAACCAAGAGAAGAAGAGTTTAAATAAAAACTCCCACATTGAATAGGGATTTAATGAAAAATCACCATGTTGATTAGATCATTGGAAGTAAACAAAAAGGAGTGATGATAAGAAATAGATTACTTAAGGAATTATGTTTGATCTCTCAGGTTGAACCACAAAATGTAGATAAGACATGCAAAGATGATCATTAGATTCAAGAAATAAAGGAAGAATTAGATCTAATTATGAAGAATGATACATGGGAAAGGACTCCTAGACCTAAAGACAAGAATGTTATAGGAACTAAATGGGTTTTCAAAACTAAGATGAATGAAGAAGGTGAAGTTTTGAGGAATAAAGCAAGGCTGGTATGCAAAGGATATTCACAGAAAGAAGGCATAGATTCTGTAGAAACATTTTACCATGCTGCCACAATTGAAGTGGTAAGAATATTCTTGGCTTGTGTAGCAAGTAAGAAGTACAACGTAAATCATATAGATGTAAAGTCAACATTTATAAATTGAGAACTTGAAAAATAAATCTACATTGAGTAACCTAGTGAATTTCCTTTGAAAGAAGAAAGGCATATGGTATGAAGATTGAAGAAAGCATTGTATGGTCCAAACCAAGCACCTAGAAACTATATGCAAGATTGGACAAATATTTGGAAAAAATGGGATTTGTTAAAGGTATGGTAGATAGTAAGTTATATTTGAGAGAAATTAAGAATGGATTATTGATCATTGTAATATTTGTTGATGACATAATCTCTGGAGGAAATGATGAAGTAAGTGAAAACTTTGTTGATGAGGTGAAAAAAGAGGTTGAGATGGGTATGATTGTTGAGATGAAATTTTTCTTGGGTTTACATATTGTAGAAACTAGTGATGGTATTTTTTCCATCACAATCTAAGTATTTAAAATAATTATTGAAAATATTTGTCTTGGAAAAGTGTAATCCTATTGGTACACTCGCAATAACTAGTAACAAGTGATCTAGCAAGGATGACACACCTACAATTGAGAAGAAGAATTATATATCTATGATTGGAGGTTTGCAATACTTGACTCACACTAGATGAGATGTAGAGAATTTAGTAGGGATAGTAGCAAGATTTCAAGATTATCCTAAGGAATCACATTATGTAGCTATAAAGAGGATATTCATATATTTGACTGGTACACCTAGTTTTGGACTATGGTATGACAAATCAAGTGATTTTACTTTGAGTACATATACTGATGTAGATTAGGAAGATAGTATAGATGAGAAAAAGATCACCAGTAGTGGGGGATTTTTCCTTGGATGAAGACTGGTTTCTTAGCTAAGCAAGAAATAGGATTGTATTTCATAGAGCCTGACAAAAGTAGAGTATGTAGCAACATCAAACAATTGTAATCAAATCTTGTGGATGAAGTAGATACTAAATGATATTCAAATAGATTTTTTAAAACCTGTTATCATATAACACAAATATAGAGAGTGTGTCTAAGAATCAAGTATTGCATTCCAAGACTAAGCATATAACCATTATTAATATTTGGATAGAGAAATTTGTAGAGAAAGAGATCAAATTAGAGTATGTAGGTACACAAGAGAAGATTGTAGATATCTTTACAAATCCTTTTCCTAAAGATATATTTAAGTATTTGTTCAGTATGTTTGGGGTTATACCTCTTCCTACTTTTGAGTAGATGATGCAGGGAGTGCATTAATCCAATGGTACAAAGCACTACTATTTATCTAGACTGAATGCTAATGGTTCCTATATGGGGGAGTATCTATGATGTGCATAGTCATCAAGGACTCATTGTAGTCTATATAGAACAATGCCTTTGGACACTTGAGCTAATTGAAGACTTGGAGTAGATTATTGACTTAACAAAGCCTTTTTCATTGATGTAAATGGGAGAGGTATTGTATGAAGGACATCTCCTATGTATGGGAGAGAAACTTTGTAAATGGAGAATAAGTTCTCTAACATGATGAGAGAGATATTGTAGAAATGAGGGAGAAATATTATTGAAATTTATGGAAGTTAATGGGATGAAATATTGATGTTCAAAGGAGAGAAATTTTGAATAATTGATTTCCATTCATGTAATTTTTTGTTAATTAGCATGTGAACAATTGATCTCAATCCTAAGAATAAGGAAGAATTAAGAGAAATGTTGCTTCGAGTTTCAAATTGGATTGATGAAGAAGATTTGAAAAGAAGAGATCAACAAGAGCAAGAGCAATAGTAGAGTTTGATTTGGAATTCTTGGAACTTGGATGTTTTTGATCTATGTTCCCATCAATGGAAAAGGGGGAAATTATTATCATGAATGATGATGTTATTCCTTTGGGGCAGTATCCGAAGAATTGGAGAGACTATTTATTGATGATCAAGTCAAGTATAGTTGAGGATGTGTTCTATACTTTATCTTAATGACATGGGTTTTTGATTTATGGATGGGTAAACTACATATTGGGGGACTGAATTAGAATCTAGATAATAATTTATACTTTTACATAGATTCAACCACATCCAATAATAACGTGTGCATGCAAAACTATAAATGTAAACTTGTAGTAAACTATAAATCGGTTCAATCACATGCATGAAAGCACATAACACAATATTTGTTACCTAAAAACCCTCCAAGGTGAAGGTAAAATTAGGGTGGGGATGACACCCACAAATCTTCGCTATTGCAATAATAATGTTAATCTATTAAGGTTACAATGAATCACCATTAAATATGATCTAGTATGTGAGGATTTTGTCCTATTAAAGACTTAAGAAATTGTTAGGTTTCACCTTGTTAAAAGATTTGACACTTGCAACTAGGTAAGGACTATGTTAGGAGATTTACAAAGATCTACGTTAAGACACTATGTTAAGAGATTTACCCTGATTCAAGTCTGTTAGAATTAATTTAGTAACCCACTCTTAATTCTCTCTACAACTTGATTTAGAGCTTCTCCTTACTAACTAATGCTCTCTTCTAATCTAATAAAATTTATCTTTCCCTTTAACATTCACTTCTTATTAATAGGTAACTTTCTCTATTAGATGATAGAACCACCCTTGAATAGCTTATGATCTTCACTAATTATTCTCTCATGCTCTCCTTCTCTATGTGTTATTCTTTCACATACATGATCTTGATTAAGATCATTGATATTTAAATATTTCATCAAAAGTCTTCTAGATGTTTTCATGTATTTCCTCTTCATATTGATTGTTGAACATATACATAGGGATGTGTGATCCATGTCATGTAAATAAACTATAACAACCTCTTCAAGCATTAAATGTTCTATAACAATCTCTTTAAAACTTAAATAAACCTTCCAAGTAGCCTGATAAACATTTTTCCTAAAACTCTATTCCATCCCCAACTTTTATGTAAATACTACATTGCTCAACCTTAATTGGTTCTAATTCTTGGTATTGTTGTTTCTTGGCCTTTTTTAGTCTTCTAATACTCAACATATAATGTATTTGATATATTCAATATTACTTGGTACTTATATACTTAGACAAAAATGGTTAGAGATACCAACAATCTCCCCCTTTGACATTAGTGGAAAAAACACTTTGTCATATTTACATCACTTTTTCATATCAATAAATAAAAAATTGTGATCTCCCCCTAAGTCTTATGAAGTGTGAATAATGAATAAAAAAATTCAATACAACATTTATACTATACATGTATATCCACTTATCTTTGATACACTCCCTCTGTGATATATATTTCTCCCCTTGTATACATTTCTCCTTTATTTTTGAACTCTTGATGGCACTTCTTTTGGGGTTTAAAGAGTTGAAGTAATCCATTTCTTTCAATGAATTCCTTATGAACTCTAGAAATCATTACCAATGAATAATTCTATGTGGTTTGTTTTGCCTCAAAAATTTGATTAAATCAATTAAACTCTTGGCCACTAATAAGTTTTGATCTTCTACAATAAGATCTTGAGTTGTCTTAGTTCTCTCCTTAGCTCTTCTTGCCTCTTTTTCTTCTTCAAATTTCTTATAGAATTTTTTTTTTTGTAAGGTGAGAATTCCCAAATCAAATTGTGGCATCTTAATGATTTTATCTACACTAACTGCAATATTTGGTGAAATGTCATTTATTTGTTTTCTCTTCCTTTTTAGTAAAGGGTTGCTACTAATCAGTACTACCTTAGGAGTAGGTGAGGGGGTGTCAACACTAAGTCTTTCTTAAGCATCTATGCTTGAGATAGAAAAAAATGTACTTTTTTCAACCTTATTTAATTCTTTCTTTTCCTTAATCTAAGGTGTTGAAACAATCTTATCATTTTCTTTAGTTTCTCCATCTTCACCATCTTCTTCTTCTTCATTTGTAAGCCTTTATTGCTCAACTTCTAGAGTGTTAGGGGTGTTAGTATGTATAGGAGACGTGTTTCCTTGTGGACTCAACACAATTGAGCTTTCTCCACTACTGTACTCATCATAAATGTTTGCAGCCTCTCCTTTCTTTGTAGTCAGCCCAAAAATACTTTTCCAAAGTAGCTCATCTTGCTTCTATATAATTTTCTCTTTGTTTTGCAATAGTTAAAATTATTAGAAACAATAGTCCACCAAGATAATTGGGAGAGAGGAGGGGGGTTATCCAATAATTAAAACATTTATCTTCTTTAAGAAAACATAACCATTCAACCAAAGTAAATAGAAACCATAATAAGATGCATGTAGACAATTACACTAGATAAGTTAACTAGGGAAACCTTTGATTAGAGGGAAAACCCTAGTGGGAATGGTGCCCACAAGATGATGTACTAATATAAATATTCTTTTTTAGAGGATGGACCTTGTTAGGAGTCTATTACAAAATTTAGTACATAGAGTCCTTATTAGGAGACCAACCCTATTAGGAGTTGTAGCACAATGTATGCAAGGAGAGCCCACTACCCAAACATGCAATTTCAACTACAGGAAGAGCTCACTACTCAAACATGCAATTTACTATTATGTTCTTCTTTCCTCTATTAATTCAACCAAACCAAACATTATCAAACCTTGTAGACTAGGTTATAGATCTTGGATCCAAATATCAAATCTTGGATCACTTAGAAAAACCTTAGCAATGAAGTTTCCTTCACTTTCACTTTGCTCTACTCAACTTTGTATTATGTTCTCTTTGCTGCTAATAATTAGTTCACAACAGTACAATTCTATACCATCTCATTCATGCTAGATAAAAGAAAATGTCCTTCCTTTATACCAAGTTCATAAAATAATTTCTTGAGTTAGTTGTTAGACCTTTTTAATTAATCATTATAGGACCACACTAAGAACACGTTACACTTAGTGATAACATTACTCTTTCACCTTGCAACTTGAATAACTTTATGTACACATAATATTATGATGAGAGAACTTAGCCACATCATCACCAACATGTTCTCTACACATTCTCAACCTTGATTCTCAAAATAACAATTCTACTAAGAGATATAACAATATTACAAGAACAAGCCTCTCTAAACTATAACTCAGAACAAACATCACCAAAACTTGCAAAACTTCTTCTAGAATTATTATTCCTTCTTCCAATACTAACTCCATATACTAGATACTCAAAATTATCTCCCATAACCTCAAATAGTAAGAATACTCAACTAGCTATCTGTACCAACTTGATCTTTCTACTATTCTTCTTTCAGATACCACAGAAAATTGCTATATTGACATCAATGAAAAACTTAGTCATGAATGTAACATACCATCAGAGTAACATATCTACAATACTCCCAAATAAGAATATCATCAGCATTTATGCTTCCAACAATTTTTCAAAAGTCTCCCCCTTTGGCATTGGTGGCAACATAGATGAAAAACATCTAGTTTCAAGAATACCAACAAAATGACTATTCATCTTTCTTTTCAAATCCTCTTCATCAATCATTCTTCCCAACTATTTTCTTCTCTTGAACAAGCTATACTTGTTCTTTCTTGCTTCTCCCTCATGATGTTCTTCCCATAATGTATTTCATGCCAAACTTCCCCCCCATTGACATCAATGTCAAAGGTTTGAGAAACCAACTTCACTACATCAAAATCTGCAACAACTAATTCTTACGAGCTCAAGTGTCCAAAGACACTATTCAAAAACAACATTCAACAAGAGTGCTAGATGACTCAATCCATCATAGATACTCCCCCATATAGGAAGCACCAACATTTAGTCTAGACAATAATGGTGCTTTATTACACTAGACTAATGCACTCTTGCATCTTCTACTTTGATGTAGGAAGAGGCATAACCCCAAGCATACCTCACAAATACTCAAAAGTCTCTTAGGGAAGAGGCTTAGTGAATATATCTACAATCTCCTCTTTAGTGCTCACATATTCCAATCTAATTTCATTTTTTGCAACTTTCTCTCTCAACATGTGATATATAATAGAGATATTCTTAGTCTTTGAATGTAACACTAGATTCTTATATATATTTACTATGCTTGTGTTGTCACAATGTATGAAAACAAGTTCATTGATTTATATCCTTATATCCTCCAGCATCTACTTCAGCCAAACAACTTGATTACAATTGTTTGCTACTACAACATAGTTTGCTTCTGTTGTACTTTGTGATGTACAATCCTACTCCTTGCTCAGTCAAGAAACCAATCTTCCTCCAAGATAGAAGGCTCCACCAATAGTGCTCTTTCTATCATCCATACTGCTTGCCCAATTAGCATCAATATAAATGTTTAGAGTAAATCATTAGATCTATCATACCACAATCTAAACTCAGATGTTCCTTTTAGATATCTACATATCCTTTTAACTAGTGCATAATGTGCTTCTCTGGGATCTACTTGGAATCTTGCAATCATTCCAACTACATTTTTTATTTCTAGCCTTGTGTGAGTCAGATATTACAATCCTCCAATCATAGATATGTACTTCTTCTACTCAACAGTAGGTGTATCATCCTTTATAGATAACCTATGCCTAGTTACCATAGGTGTTCCAACAAGTTTACATGTTTCCAAACCAAACCTTTTTAGTAAATCCTTCAACTACTTAGTCTAAGAAATAAAGATTCATTCTTTATTTTCTACAATTTGCAATCCTAGAGAGTATTTCATTTCTCCTATCATACTCATCTCAAATTCTTTCTTCATATCTTCTGCAAAATTTTTTCTTCATCATTTCCTCAAAATATGATATCATCAACAAATATTACCAAAATCATCAAACCATCCTCAACTTCTTTCCAATATAGATTACTATCTATCATACCTTTTCTATATCCAAGCTTTGCCAAATGCTTGTCCAACATTGCATACCAAATTCTCAGTGCTTGCTTCAAGTCATACAATGCTTTCTTTAGTTTGCATGCTATGTCCTTGTCATTTATCAAAGGATAACCTTTAGGCTTCTTCATGTACACTTCTTCTTCAAGTTTTGCATTCAAAAATGCTAACTTGACATCCATCTAATATACTTGGAATTTCTTTTCTACCACATAGACTAAGACTAATCTTACTACTTCTATTCTAGCCACTAGAGCATAGGTCTCATCATAGTCTATACCTTCTTTCTATGAGTAACCTTTACATACCAATCTTTCCTTGCTCCTGAAAACTTCTCCTTGTCCATTCATCTTGTTCCTAAATACCCATTTACTTGGGGATCAATTTCCTGTGTCTCATTCTATACTATCTGATCCAATTCCTCTTTCATAGCTTGCTTACAATAATCATCTTTACATGCTTCATCTACATTCTTAGGTTCAATTTGAGATATCAAATATAGATCTTCAATGAATTTGCTTCTTGTCATCACAACTTTATTGTTTTTTTTCGATGATCTGCTCTGATGGGTGATTCTTTATCATTTTCTTTCCTAAAGTAGGAGTTTCTATCTCAACTCTTGGCTCTACCAAAGGTTCTGAACCTTGTTCCTACCTTGGATCTCCTTTATTCTACAAATCATTGTTAGTCTCCATAAATACTTCATCATTCCTTGGCTTAGTAGAAAAATATAATCTAAATTGTAATCAGACATTCTCTCATATATCTTGAATTTCTCATCAATTCTCACATTTGCACTTTCCATAATAGTTACCAAAGCCATCTCTTTCATTACTTCCTTTCCATTAATCAATCTAAGCTCATTATCATAGTCATTCAAGAGTTTTCCCATACTTTTTTTAAATTCCTCAAATTGATTTGAAAGTAAACTTTTTCTAGTTTTCCTTAATCTCTTAGGACACCTAGATAAAAAAGTGACCAAACAAGAATTTGCATACCTTTTGGCTCTCTCTTTGTAAGTAGATCAATACCTTCCTTTATCTTTATGTATTCTTTGGATCTATATTTATCTTTGCTTGAGATTTTGTTCTTTTGTATACAACAAAAGGATTCTAGATTTGAAAACTCAATGCTTTGTTCTTTACACAAATCTAATGACTCAACAAGCATTTCCACCATCTTGATGTAAAAATTTCTTTTGTCAAACTTAGGATTATCTTTCATAAACATGCTTTCCATGGATCTCCCAAAGTTGTTAAACTTTATCTTAAAGGACCTAATGCTTTGATACCAATTATTAGAAACAATAGTTCACCAAGATAACTAAGAGGGGGGGGGGGGGGGGGGGGGGACACATAAATTAGTTATCCAACAATTAAAACATTTATCTTCTTTAAGAAAACTTAACCATTCAACCAAAGTAAACAAAAACCATAATAAGATTCACATAGACAATTACACTAGATATGTTAACTAGGGAAACCCTTGATCAAAGGGAGAACCCCAGTGGGAATGATGCTCACAAGATGATGTACTAATATAAATATTCTTTATTAGAGGATGGACCCCGTTAGTAGTTTATTACAACATTTACTACATAGAGTCCTTGTTAGGAGACTTTGAATCCTTGTTAGGAGAGTCCAACCCTATTAGGAGTTGTACCAACCTTGTTAGGAGTTGTAGTACAATATATGCAAGAAGTGCCCACTGCCCAAACATGCAATTTCAACTACAAGAAGAGATCACTACTCAAACATGTAATTTACTACTATGTTCTTCTTTCCTCTTTTCTATTAACTAAACCAAACACTATTGGACCTTGTAGACTAGGTCATGAACCTTTGATCACTTAGCATAACCTCAGTAATGAAGTTTCCTTCACTTTCTTTCCACTTTGCTCAGCTTTGCATTATGTTGTCTCTGCTCCTTACAATTACTTCGCATCAATACAATTACATGCCATCTCATTCATGCCAGATAAAGGAAAATGTCCTTCCTTTATTTTGATTCCACAAACAATTCCTTGAGTCAGCTATTAGACCTTCTCAATTAATCATTATAGGACCACATTAAGAACATGCTACACTCAGTGATAACATTAATTTTTTGCCTTACAACTTGAATAACTTTTCATAAACAAAATATTTTGATTAGAGAACTTAGTCATGTCATCACCAACATATTCTCTACATATCCTCAACCTTGATTCTTAGTTTAACAATTCTTCTAGGAAATATAACAAGTTTACCAGAACATGCCTCTATTAATTCTATCTCAAAATAGACATCACCAAAACTTACATAACTTCTTCCAGACTTATCATTTCTTCTTCTAACATTAATTGCATATACTAGATACTCAAAATTATCTCCTATAATCTTGGATAGTTAGAATACTCAACTAGTCATTCGTACCATCTTGATCTTTCTTTTGTTCTTCTATCAGATACCATAGAAAACTACTATGTTGACATCAATGACAAACTCAATAATAAATGTAACATACTATAATAGTAAAATATCTACAATACTTCCCCATAGGAATATCATCAACATTCATTCTTCCAATAATTTTGCAAAAAAATATATACTTAGGAACAAATATGCTCCTATATTTCTCCAAAAATGTGTTCATTTGATCTTGTGACAGATTAGGCATGACTCTATCTAATGTGTCAGTTTTTATCTATGAATATAATTCCTCTATCTATTGCCACACTTTCTTTATTTTTTCATAAAGGTATTGAGGTATCCCATCCTCTATTTCTTTTGGGGCTAGTTTATTATTTCCAACCTTTTCCATCATAGCCTCATCTACCTTTTTCCTATTAGAATCATCTAATGTATCATACTTTGCAAATCTAAAGCAAGATAATCATGTTGATCTTTTAAAATTTGAACATGCCTCATCAATTGACTTTTGTTTCTTCTAAGGTTGTCCTTTGACCAATCTCTTTCTCTTGGTTTGAGGTTCATGCAACTCAGTAGTCTTTCGTACTTTCTTCTTGGTAGACTAGTTGGCAATAGAAGTTTCCCTAGTCCTTGGCCTATTTGGTGGTGGAGGTATCACTACCTTCTTCTTTTTTATTCTTAGAGCCTTCTTTCTTGATGGCATGACAATATCTAGGGATTTACCCTTGTCAAGTTCTTCTACTCCATCTTTCTCATCATTATTTTCTTATTCTTCATATTCACCAAGACCTTGTTTTATTTTCAATTATTTTTTTCCTTTTCCTAGGGTTCTTAGTTTAGCTTCTAGAACTTAAATCATCTTCTTTCTTTTCCTCTCCTTGGAAGCTATTTTGATGTTCATTTTTGTCCTTTCCTTTTCTTCTTCATATATTCTAAATGGTTAAGCCTCGGTATTTATTTGTTCTTTTAGTAGTGCATCAATATTTGCACTTACATCATCACTATCTATCTCATAGTCAAAGGTTTATAGCTACATGGTATGTGCTAGATCATGGTGTGCCAAAAGTGGTGATCTCTAAACTATGTAGTTTTGAAATGCCTCAAAGAATTTCAAAATCTATTCTGACTTTTTTTCCACCCATCCTAATACCAAACAAAAATATTGATACCTTTATAAGGCCTAGTATTGCTTTGGATACTATCCCTACACAGTCAACTTTAAAAAGTCATGAAAACATGTTTTTGGCCTATTCTTGTGTGTTTTTTCACTTCAAACATATGTATGATGACCTTTTTCACCCAAATTTGATGAAATGAAAAGGGTTTCTTGAGAATGTTCTTATCTTTCCATAAATGTAATTTCTTTCAAAGTACAAGTTTAGTAAGTAATTATAACTCATTTTCTAATGGAGCTATGCATAAAGTGTTGATTGGCACACTGATTGAAAGGAAAATATGATTTTCAAATGGTAATACATTTATCAAATCCAAAAGATGCATCACATTATATACCTCTTCTACTATAAGGAAAAAAATAATAATAAATAATGTAAAGTTTTGAATTAGTTAAGGTGGTCATACACGGGAATTTTTTATTTCAAAAATAATTTAGTAGAAAATTCATAATTAATTATTTAATTGGAACAAAAATACCAAAAAATATGCATCACATCTGAGTATACATATAATTCTTATATCTAGAAACTTATTTAAAAATATTATCATTTGATTTTGATTAAGGTGGTCAGACATATGCCTACTTCTTAGTTTTGTCCTAATTTTTTTGTACTATTACATTCAAATTCAAAATTTTGATGAATCAAATTTTTCTTTCTACAGATAAGGTCTAGTAGTTTAGAAACTAAATTCAATTTCCTATAAACTCTTTTGTCACAACTTTTTGATTGAAAGTTCATAACAATTTTAAAATTACATGTCAAGTTGACATAATTGTAATTTGTTGATATTTCATTGCCACTTAAGGGCATAGTTTGGTTAACCATGATCTTGCACATATCTCATACTTTCCTTGGTTTAACAACTTGTGCAAAGGTGTTATCCATATCATGAAGGAAACATATGTCAATATAATATTATGTGACCAATTTCTCTAGAATTCTCATTCTCCTTTTCATCCTTAGCTTGAATTCATCAAAATATGTACTCATTCCATTTTCAAAATTGTCTACCAATTGAGTAATAAACTCATTGATTTTCCTTCTCACTTGTTTATCTTGCTCCCATACAACATTACCTATAATAGGAAAATACTTCTAGATATAAAATAATATACAAACAATTAGGGAACTGAACTTACACTTTGAATTATTTGTCTTCTTTATTGATTATAGATTTTCTACTAGTTGTAAATTTGCAACTCAACAAGATCATACTCATGATCTTTCATCACAATCTTCCATACTTGGTCCACAACCATACACAACACACTATTCAATCTATTGGATTGATAGAATTTATGAGCAATCATTCTCACTAAAAATTCTATGAGTGGATCAGAAATGTGTATAATAGGCATATCTCTTCCATTCCACCCAGCACCTATATTCCCCTAAACCTCTTCTTCACTCAAAAATTACATGGTTTTCTTCATATCTACGGTTGCATAACCTATAACCCTATGTATCATTTCATTTGTGATTTCCACTGGTCCATTCTATAATGAGTACTTCATATCATGAACTCTACTCAAAATAAATTTGATCCATTCGATTCTAAAATTTCTCAAAAATTCTACGGCTCGAGTTAACCCTTTCCTCTCAAAAATTTGAAACTCATCCTTCAAATTTCCTTCAATAAATAGCTTCTCATAACCTTCCCTTACTTCAAAATCTCACATTTCTCCAATTTTGTACATGTAACAACTTCTGACATCATGAATCATAGTGACTTGAGGTGGTATCAAGGATAACACGCCCATTAAGCCTCATTGAACAACAATTTTTGGAATAGCACAAAATTTAGGTGTAGGATAGTCATCACTCATCACTAGTTGAACTTTACTAACCTTTTGACTCATTCCAATGGTCAATGAAGTTGCCATGATCATAACTAGGTTTTGATGTTCTTTCTTCTCTAGATACTCAAGACTCATTCATGCTCTTTTTACTCATTCAAATTTCTTGATCAAATTGCTCCTTAAAATCTCTATCAGTTGCTTAAATTTTCTAAGATCACCCTAACCTCTTCAAAAATATGGATGCAAGGTATTAAGTAATGCATTTAAATTTTTTTACATACCTCATCTTTTGATTGACTAGGTTAACCATTTATTTTTTGTAATTCATTGGTTAGAAGTGAGCTAGCACAATAGTTCGGTCTCTTCGATAACCTTCAGTCTCTATTTGAGTGATTGGTCTATGTTGCAACACTCAGTCAACATACAAAATTTACTCATACATGAGAACCTTTAATAAAATTTATTCTTATGCATCTTATATAAGCAAATATTAAATTTTGGCACATATTAATGTAAGGAACTGATGTATGATATATCATTTAGGTATATAGTTCTATACATACTACTTTTGCTCAGTTGGAGATGACATGATCACCTTCTCCATTGGATTGGGTGACCTTAGCTCCATTAGCTCCACTATTTCCATATTTTTCCATCTTTTCATTTATTTTTTGATTTTTGGTTCATTTCATTCCCCACTTTCTCAATGTCTACTTTGCCTTTTCCTTTGTACTTTGTCTTCTTTTTGGAATGTACTTGAGTCATACAGTTCCTGTTTTGATGTCCAAACTTGTGACACTTGGAACATGTATTGTTAGATAAATAATTCTTCATCTTTTAATTTGACCAATAGGGTTTTGTCTCTGATTTGTATTCAAATGCTCTATGCCCATATTTTTGATAATTGTAGCAGTATCCTTTAAATCTTGGTGTAGTAGGTATATTCCTCAATCTTGACCTACACTAATTTATTTGATGTCCTTCTTTCTTGTAGAAAAAAACATTAAATAATAAACTTAGGTTTAGAATTTTTCATACTATATTTTCTTCAATAGATATTTGTAGTATGACTAATTTTTGCATAGTAATAACATGTTTGTTTGTCTTTTGGCTTTGCATTTCTCATTTATTCATTCTTGGATGAATCTCATTTCTCAGTGCATAAATGTCCTAATCCATTAGAACAACTTGATGAATTAATAATTTCTTCAAAGTAATTTCATTGCATCCTTTGGTTTGTTGAATTTATCCATAGATTCCTTCTCATTCTTCAGTTCATTCTTTAATATCTCATTGTGAGATTTTAGGTTTCCAACATCCACATCCTTGTGATTCAGTATCTAATTTCTAGTCATTAGTTTATTCACCATATCCATTTGTGTATTTGTGAGCTTTTTCACATCTGATATCATTTCTTCAAGTCTAGTAGCCATTACCCTTTTTTCTTCTTCTACCATAGTCTTGTCTTCTTCAATTTTCTTTCTTTGTTCAATCACTTCACCTATTCTTAGTGATTGTATTTCATGTTAATTTTTAATTCCCTTATCTCTTAATTGATGATTTTGTTCCTTTCAAGTAGTTCAACAAATGATTTTCATTAGGATTGATTCTTTCAAATAGTCCTTCATTTTTAACTTATTCATAAGAGTATTTCTTTATCTGGATGACAATTTCATTTTTCCTTTCTAGGGAATCCTTCAGATCTTGTCTTTCCTTCTCAAGTTTTTGCAATGTGAGTTGGATGTCAATCACCTAATTTTCAATAGTCTTGTCTAGTTTAAAATCCTTCATCTTTCAAGATCTAATCTCCAAGCCTTTAAGATTCTTTTTGAGAACCAATACTCTGATACCAATTGTTGATTTATGGATGAGTAAACTAGACATTGAGATATGGAAGGAGGGCGGGGGGGGGGGGGGTGTGGGGTTGAATCAAAATATATAAAAAATTATACATTTTCATATATTCATCCACATCCAATATTAATTTGTGCATGAAAAAATATAAATGTAAACTTGCTGTAAAATATAAATCAGTTCAATCAAATGCATGAAAAAACATAACACAATATTTGTTACCTAGAAACCCTCCAAGGTGAAGTTAAAACTAGGATGGGGATGACACCCAAAAATATTCACTACTATAGTAATAAATTTAACCAGCTAAGGTTACAATGGTTGACCATAAAATATGTTATACTCTGTGAGGAGTTTGTCCTAGTAAAGACTTAAGAAGTTGTTAGATTTTGCCTTGTTAAATGATTTGACACTTACAAATAAGTAAGGAATCTATTAGGAGATTTACAAAGAACTATTAAGGTCACTCTATTAAGAGATTTACACTAATTCAAGTCTATTAGAACTAATCCTCTCCTCTTATCTAATAACACTTTTCTTTCCCTTTCACATTCACTGCTTATGAATAGGTCACTTTCTCTATTAGAAGATAGTAGAACCCCTGAATGACTTTTGATCTTCTTTGATTATTCTCACTTTCTCTCCTTCTCTATCTTTCACTTTGTCACATGAATGATCTTGGTTAAGATAATCATTATTTCAAGATTCTACGAAGAGTCTTCTAGATGGTTCCATGTTTTGCCTTTTCATCCTGGTCGTCGAACATACACATAGGGATATGTGATTCATGTCATGTAAATATTCTAGAACAACCTCTTCAAGAAGTAAATGTTCTATAAAAACCTTTTTAAAAATTAGATAATCCTTCTAAGTTGGTTTGATAATCATTTTACCTAAAACTTTGTTCCATTCTTGACTTTTATGTAAACTCTACATTTCTCAGCCTTAACTATTTTGGATGCTTGGAATTTCTATTGCTTGACCTTTGTTGACCTTCTAATGCTTAGGATATATTTTTCTTGGAATATACTATATTACTTGGTACTCATATACTTAGAATTTCACTCACTCATTGATGATTTTCTCAGTCTCTAATGAGCTTGGTACATACTATCTTATGTACATGAATCAACCTATGTAGAGTAGCTTAGTCGTAATGATGATGACTCTACCTTGTAAATTACCAAGTGGTTGACACTTATAGAGAACAATGGTTAGAGATACCAACAATGGATGAGTGTGCATACAAAGAGTCAAAGACATGTAGAAGTTACTCTTGACTTATAGAATATAATAAGAAGATAGAGTGCTTGATAAGTTGTTTTTTATGATAGATTTTTATCTCTTAACTCAAATATAATCTTAATAAGTGTAGTTAGATAGTGATATTAGACAACCTAATGATGATATTAGCAAGAGTACAAGGTCAATAGTCATACGTGTGAGAAGTTGTAAAGATTGCCAGGTGACAGTGACTTATAATTATGAAAAAGTTGTAATGTTTAGTAATATCTTAAATAGTTCCTATTATAATTAATTGTGAAAGCCACAAGGTCAACTCAATCAATTATTCTAAGGATAAGGTATAAAGAAAGGTTATTTTATTTGTTATGATGTATGTATATTCAAGTGTGTGATATGCAAAGTATTTTATAAATGTAAGAGATCAAAGGGATTATTTGGATGCAAGATTTGTGATTTAGTATTGATATTAGAAGAGGATAATTATAGTCAAGAGGGAAAAGGAGTTGAAGTTACTTCATTTCTATTATTTTCCAAGGAACAATATAGAGACTAGTTGGATAGTGAGTGTGGTGGTCTTGCTCATTAAGGTGTTTGGATAGTGGGTCCACCTGCCTTCTACAACTCCTAACAAGGTTGGAATATCCTAACAAGGACTTATATGTATTTGATGTATTTCATTGGCTCCTAAGAGTGTCCATCCTCCAACAAGGATCATTTATATTAGTACATCATTTGTGGGTACCATTCACACTGGGGTTTTCCCTCTAATCAAGGGTTTTCCTAGTTAAAATATCTAGTGTTATTTAGTTTGAGTATCTTCTTATGCTTGTTGGTTATATTTTTCACATGCTTTTAAGAATTAATAAGGTTGATAAGTTTTTTAATAATTGAATAACTTAGTGTTCACTAGTTGGTATTTGACATTAAACTAAATCTCAGCATTACCCACCATATCCCCTTCATTATTAGTGGGATAGTAGAGTCCAAATTCCATGATTTAAAGATTTAAAAAATCGTATTATACCATGAGAGGCACCAATAAGGGTTTGAGCTAAGGTATGATTACCCTAAAGATGTTGTTCTTCATCTCAACAAGTTAAATGATATCAAACCCTATTTGGCAATAGATATAGATATAGATCTCATAAGTTTCAAAAGAGAGGACCTCACTTTCAAAGAATGGTAATTCCTAAAGAGCTTACTATAGAAAACATAAATATATTGAGACATACCTAGAGGAACTCTATAAATGAGAAATAAACTATTAAAAATGAAAAGATACTCACTTAAAATATTTCTAGTTGATTATTATGAATAGACAAGACAAGATGAGATGGAGTGTCAAGAAAATAATATTCTATAGTGTTAGTTTGTGGTGACTAATCAGGAAAGTACTATACATACTTCATAAATTCTTTGGGGCTAAAAAATAAAATTTGGGCCCTATTTTATCAAGAATTTGGACTGACATGTAATTATTAATTATAACCCTAAAGTGGTCAAAATACTTGTATAAAAGGGCTTAGGATTAGGAATTTTTTTTTGTTGTGATGAAAAAATTGGTTCTTGTAGCAGTATTGATTTGTAAGGGATTATGGTTTGTAATTAGATTGTAATCATTGGATAGTAATAATATCGAACATGCTATTTGGTGGATGTAGCCTAGGGATTGGGTGAACCATGTTAAAGCTTGGTGTCTTATTTTCTTTTCTATGTGATCTACTATTTTTTGATATTGATTATATTTGTATGTAATTCTTATTTTTTTCTATGGTTTATTCCTAACAAGTGGTATCAAAGTGAGGTTGTGATTGTTTTTTCAGTTATCCTCTATAGGAGAGTCTCACAATTGAGTGAAAGCAATGGTAGATGAGGGTAAGCTAAGGGTTGACAAGTTTAATGGGAAGAACTTTCAGTTATGAAAGATGCAAATGGAAGACTATCTTTATCAGAAGGATTTGTGGAAGTTGTTGGAAGCGAAAACCAAGAATTAGGGATCTATGTCAAATGATGACTAAGATCTTTTGGACAAGAAGGCACTTGGAAGCATTCTATTATGCCTAGCACCATCGGTGAAAATTAATACTACAAAAGCAAAGACAACAAAAGAGTTGATGCAAACCCTAGTGAAACTATATAAAAAGCCCTCCGCTTCAAACAAGGTACTTTTCATGAAACATTTATTTAATATGAAAATGACAAAAAGGTAGATCTATTATAGATCATTTTAAATGATTTTAATACTATTACTAGTCAGTTATCTTTAGTGGGTATCAATTTTGATGAACAAATTTGGGCTCTCTTGATTTTGTGTTCTTTGCCTGAAAGTTGGAATGGCTTGGTACTAATTGTGAATAATTTTGTCCCTGGATCTAGTACCCTAAAATATGATGATGTGATCAGTGTTATTTTGGGTGAGGAAACTCATAGGAAAACCTTAGGTGGATCTACATCAAAAAGTGCTTTGAATGCACAAAGTAGAGGCAAAACGACTGAGAAAGGAAGTAATTCTAGAAATCATGGGGAATCAAGAAGAAAGTCAAATGGGAGGAGGTCTTAATCAAGAGGACCAAATGACTACTAGTACTATAGGAAACCATGGCATAAAAGGAAGATTATTGTACTCAAAAGAAAAATGAAGGAGATAAACCAGATGGAGACAAGAAGGCAAATGTGGTAAGTAGCAAATCCAAAGAGGATTCTTTGCTTCTGTCTTTAGAAAGTGTTGATGATTCATGGGTTTTAGATTCTAGTGCTTCATTTCATATTACACCTCATAGGGGTTATCTCATTGATTATGTCCAAGGGGATTTTGTACTTCTTTGTTTAGGGGATAATGAACCTTATCAAATTTTTGGAAAGGGAAAAGTTAAGATTAAGTTGCAGAATGGGAATTATTGGCTACTACATGAGGTAAGACATGTTCCAAGGCTGATTAAGAATTTAATTTCAGCAGGGAAACTCAGTGATGAGGGTTACGTAGTTATTTTTAATGATAAAAATTGGAAGGTTTCAAAAAGTTCCCTTGTAGTAGAAAACGGTGTGAAAGTAGGTATCTTAAATCTTTGTTCAGGAATAGTTGTTGCAATTAAGTAGGGAGAACAAATAGCTACTATAGATTCTGATACAACATTGTGGCACAATAGACTTGGGCATATGAGTGAGAAAGGTATGAAATTACTTCATTCAAAGAAATTTTTACTAGGTGTTAATATGGATTTTTCTAAAAGTTCTGTGTATGGAAAACAAAAAAAGAGTGAGTTTTGTAAAGACTAGGAAGGAAAATAAAAAGGGGAAATTAGAGCTTGTTCATATAGATGTATGGGGATCGACTCAGGTATCTTACCTTGGTGTCTCTCATTATTATGTTACATTCATTGATGACAGAGTTAGAACAGTATGGGTTTATTTCCTTAGACATAAATCTGATGTATTTCAAACTTCTAAGAAATGGAAATGCTTGGTTGAAAGTGAAATTGGTAAGAAATTAAAATGTTTCAAATCTGATAATGGTGGTGAGTATTAAGTCATGAATTTGAAGATTATTGCTCCACTAATGGTATTTGTAGATGAAAAACTATTCCAAGGACTCCACAAGAAAATGGAGTGACTGAATGCATGAACAAGACTATAATGGAGCATGTAAGGAGCATGAGGTTGCATGTTGGGTTGCACTTACACATGTGAGTGGAGGCTATCAATACTACTATTTATTTGATTAATAGAGGTCCCTCTACTCCTTTGGGTTGTGGAATTTCAGAGAAAGCATGTACTAGTAAGAAGGTGGGTTATTCTTTTCTCAAAACCTTTGGTTGTGAAGCATTTGCTCACATAGATTTTCAAAATAGAATGAAGCTGGAAGCTAAGTCAAAGAAATGTATATCTGTTGGATATAACATTAATAAATTTGGTTATAGGCTTTGGGATTTTAAAAATCATAAAATTGTAAGGAGCATGGATGTCATATTCAATGAGAAAGTGTTGTACAAAGATCTTTTGTAGCAACATGAGAAGAAAGAAGATGATTATGTAGTGCTAGATGATAATCTAAAAGATGATATTCTATCCATTCCTCATGATGTGCAACAACCACAACAAAAAATACCACACACACCAGTGAATGTTAGATGCTCAATAAGGAAAAAACCTCTAGAAAGATTTTCTCCCTCTATGTATTCTATTTTACTAATAGATGCTGGTGAACTTGAATCTTATGATGGAGCTATGCAGGTGGATACTAAGATTTAGTGGGAGTCTATAATGAAAGATAAAATGAACTCTTTGCTAATAAATAAGACTGGGATCTATGCAAGTTCCCTGCAAGTAAAAGGGCTTTACATAATAAGTGGGTTTACAAGTTAAAAGAAGAGGGCGGAGGTAAGAAAAGATTTAAAGCCAGGTTAGTTGTAAAAGGATTTGCACAAAAAAAGGGCATTGATTTTGATGAGATATTTTCTACTATTGTTAAGATAACTTCTATCTGTACTATTTTAAGTATTGTGACTACTGAAGATTTTCATTTAGAGTAGCTTGATGTTAAAACAACCTTCCTTCATGGTGATGTGTATGAAGAGATATATGGTTCAGCCACAAGGATTTTAGGTCAAAGGTAAGGAGAACTTAGTGTGCAAATTGAAGAAAATTTTATATGGCTTGAGGATAAGGATCGATGAACTGGTGTATTTAGTGCATGAGGAGAATTTTTTATTTAATCAAACAAAAGGATTTGAGAAAAAAAAATTAGAAGGAGAAGGAGAAGAAAAGATAGAAGGATTCAATGGTGATTTTTAAGTAGCAAAAAAATGAAATTACCTATTTAAGGAGGCATAGGAGATTTTTCCTGAGGTTGGTTCATTTTTTACTAGAGATATAAATGAGAAGATATGGAGAATAGAACAACATAGGTGAAGTGTGAAGAGTTTGGTAAAGAGTGATTTCTTGAGAAGATGCCAAGAAAACTAGTGACAGAGATGTCAATAGAGGCCAAATAATGAATGAATAGATGAGCATATGGGGATCTAAATTTACAAAGTGATTGTATTATAGAGTTCCAACCTACTATTACATTCTAACCATGTTGTATCAGTCACAATCCTTTAATCAAGGTTGACCTAATAGTCATTTTGCAAATCCTTTGATCAAGGTCACATTCCAATGAAATGATCCAAAGTCTTCTAACAAGGACACTCCTAACAGTGTGATTAAATCCTTTAATAAGATCATATTTATTAGTGCATTCTATAAGCTTTAATAGGTTTGGCTCTTAATCAAGCTCACTTTAGAAGAATAAATAATTCTTAGCATGCTAGTGGGTGGTTTTTTACAAATTAGGTTTCCATGCTAAATCCTAGTGTCAAAGTGTTATTTACATAGGTGGATGTTATGGCTATGCATGGTATATTTGCATAGTAATTTATTTAGTTGGAGTAAAAACATATAGGAAATAGAGAGTTAGGTTCTTGCATGAAAGGTAATTTTTTGATTACATGCTATAAAGAGAAAGTTGATTTATGAAATCTATTAATCTGTTTGAATTTAGTGAAAGCTAAATTGGTAAATCTAGACCTAAGGATAAATGATTCAACCCCCACCACCCTTAATTATTCTAAATAATTATAACAAATAGATTTTCATGGTGGAAGCTCTACAAAAAAATAGAGTGTCATCAACATAAAGCCTATATGTAGAATTTGAATTTGAATTGGGTAGGTAAATACATTTCTATAACACTTGGAGGTTAGATGCACTAATCGATTGACTCAAATATTCCATCATAATGATGAATAGAAACAAAGATAAAGGCTCCCCCTCCCCAACACCTATAATTTCATTAAACTTAACACATAAAGAAGACTTGATAAGGATAGAACTATTGGCTCCCCTTAGGAAAGTTGAAAGCCACTTGCACAATTTTTTGGAAAAACCAAACTTCAACATAATCTTATCTAAAAATTTCAAGCTAACTCTATTATATTCATTTAACATATCTAATATAGTAGCACATGTTGGGATGTTATTTTCTTTGATAGAATGCAAAACCTCATAAGCTACTAGTGTACTATGTGTAGTCATTATACTCAGCACCAAACTTCCTTGTTGAGCTTGCATGATTCTAGAAATTAGGCCTTGAACTTTGAAATATAAGGCTTTTGAAAAAAATCCACTTTACATAACGAAATTTGGTGAAAGTCTACAAATTTCTTTGGAATTTTCATTTTGGGAATTAAAGTATTATTTTTTTCATTGAAATTATGCAATATGGCACCACTATTCTTGGATTCTTCCATAGCTAACAAAATAGCAAACCCAATGAAATCCCAAACCTTTAGATTAAAATAATGTTATCAAACCATCCAAATGTAGAGCTTTATCAACTCAGAATACCATATGTTTTTATCTCCTTGAGATAAAAAGGCCTTTAAAAGGTTAAAGTTGTCCTCTTTTGTAATCATTGAGGGAATATTAGCCAATAAAGTTTCCTAATCCTCATTTGAACAATCAAACACCCCTAATAAAGGGGCCAATAAACTCTAAAAAAACACTCTTGAGAAATTTTCTTCTGTTCCTACAATTGAATTCCTAAAGATGATTGATGAATTGAGAAAATCCACTAATATATTTGGACATGAATTAGGATAGAAGGTTGTTGTTGTTGCAATTTCTAATGGTCACCCTAGTGATAGGACCACGAATTGGCTCCCATGGGACAAGTGTCAAACTTTTGTTGTTGCAAATTGTGACTCAGATGTAATCCATAATAATGGTGATGGATGAAACTATGGTTTAAGATTCCAGGTAGATGTCGCAATTGCAATGTCAATTCGATAGTTGTGTTGTAGAAGCGTTGTTCATCCACTAGGACTAGCCATAGTAATTCCAACACTGTTGTGATGGTTGTGTTGTGCAAGTGATGTCTAGCTATTGGAACATCTATTGCAATTGTGATAGTTACTCAAATTAATTTTTAAAAAACATTACTTTTACCCACCACCCACAATAATGGAAATGATTCAAGTGTGGCTTATGAAAATGAGATTTGTTACTTTTCTATGGAGTTGATGGATATGGAAGTGTTTTCATTCATCAAGAAAAATATTCATGGAGGATCATTAATATATCCATATAATCATGATAAGAATAATTGGTTATATTCTAGCTACATTGATATGGATTTTTTGTGGTGTGGCCTAATACCATAACATGGGTGTTGCACACAGAGATCTTAAGCCCAATAATTGTCTTCTCTCTATGAAGAAGTTGGGAGGCATCAAAATTAAGCTTGCAAACTTTAGATTGGAAAAAATGGTGTTGGAAAAAAAAAATTATTCTGATGGAAAGAAATGGGAAAGAATATGCATCCTTGTGGTACAAAGCTCTTGAGTTATTAATGCAACAAAAGACATACAAGTTCTTCGCAATTGATCTTTGGGCTCTCATATGCATATTTGTAGAGATGGTCATAGGAGAACCCTTGTTTTGTGATGTAGGAGCATCCTAGGTGTGAGGGCAATCTTGCTTCACCTAGAAATATTTTCCTTTTAGTATTTTCTATTTTAATAAGGACTATTAGACAGGGTGGTTACTATTTATAGGAACTTTCTATTTATAGTAAGTTTTTCATTCTAGCTTTTGAATTTTCTCATTTTGTATATGAACATTCATTTTAGTGTTATAACCCTACCATAAAATCTCATTTCTCTAGCTTAAGTATCAAAGAAGCTATTATGGATTTTTAGTGGAAAAAATTGCAAAAAAATATTCATGCACTATTGGAGGCCTTAGAGTGCTTGGATGAGGTCTAAAAACTCTACCGTAGAAATAATATGGGGAGAAAACCATGCCAAATAAACCTCTAAGTCTGATTAGGCTCTAGATCACAACAATCTCCCACTTAGAGATTGATCAGACTCCACAACAACAACCTCCCACTTGGAGACTAATCATAGCACAGTGAAACTTGTAGCTCCCATTGGAATATCGAACCACCCTTGACTCTATTGAACTTTTATTCTATTCAGTATAGAAGACCAATTGAAGTTGAAGAGGAATTCAACTTCTCCCTTGTTACTATCTTGGTAAACATATTTGTTTGATTGTCATCTATATCTATCTTCTCCAACTTTAACTATCCATAATCAAAACTAACCGAATGAATTGATACCACAACTGTATGTGTTTTGTCTTTGAATGCAAAGCTCAATTCTTTGCAAGATGAATATCACTCTAGCTATTTGTGAATAAATAGTTATCCCTCTATGGATGTCCCAACTCTTCCAAGAAGAACTCAAGCCATATCAACTCCTTGGCTGCCTCTATAGTAGCAACATACTCTTCCTTTGTAGTGGATAAAGAATTAACCTTCTGCAACTAAGAAACCTAGCTCATTGCCGATCCACCAATAGTAAATACATAACCTATAGTACTCCACTCGGTATCAATATCCCCTACCCAATCTGAGTCAACATAGCCCTATAAATCAGTAGTGGAGCCCCCAAAATGTAAACACTTACTAGATATACCTCTCAAATATCTGAGAATACATTTAACTGCATTCCATTTCTCAATTCCTATATGACTGATATACCTACTAACAACTCCCACTGCATGTGCAATATTTGGCCTTGTACATGTATACCATAGCATACATCAAGCTTTTGATAGTTGAAGGATAAGGTGTCGTGGACATCTTATCCTCCTCTTCTTGTTTCTTTGGACACATCCCCTTAGTCAACTTCAAATGACCAAGTAAGGGTGTCCTAACAACTTTAGCATTCTCCATAGAGAAATGTTGCAACACCTTCACAATATAATCACCTTGAGATAATGACAATTTCCTATTCTTCCTATCTCTACAACTCTTTATAACAAGGATTTCTTTTGCTGTCCCCAAATCCTTCATAGAAAATGCATGTGGTAATTATTCCTTTAACCTCTTAATGTGATCCATGTTAGACCCAACTACAAGAATAACATCAACATATAAACATAAAACTATGTAGTTGCTATCATCCAAACTCTTAAAATAAACACAATGATCTAAGTGACACCTACTGTATCCATGTTCATGCATAAACTTGTCAAATTTCATATACCATTGCCAAGGTGCTTGCTTCAAGCCATATAAACTTTTCTTCAATTTGCACATTAAGTTCTCCTTACCTTTGACCTTAACTTACTATGGTTGTTCTATATATATCTCTTCATCCAAATCACCATGAAGAAAGGCTATTTTAACATTAAGCTACTCCAAATGTAAATCTTTAGTAGCCACAATACTTAAAATAGTGTGAATAGAAGTTGTTTTAACAATAAAAGATAACATATCATTAAAATCAATGCCTCCTTTCTATGCAAATCCTTTTACAATTAATCTAGCTTTAAATCATTTCTTACCTCCATCCTCTTCTTTTAACTTGTAAACCCATTTACTCTGTAAATCCCTTTTTCATGTAGGTGACTTGCATAAATCCCATGTCTTATTTTTTAGCAAAGAGTCATTTTCATCTATCATTGTAGACTCCCACTCAATCGTTGTATCCACCCACACACCTTCATCATAACATTCAAGTTCACTAGCATGAGTAAGTAAAATAGAATACAAGGAAGGAGAAAATATTTTTGGAGGTCTAATTAGCCTTGTTGACAATCTAACATTCACTAAGGTGTGTGGTATTTGTTGTTGCAGTTGTTGCAGATCATGAGGAACTACTAGAAAATCATCATTTGGAGAGTCATCCAACACTACATAATCATCTTCTTTCTTTTCATGTTCTTACAACAGATCTTTGTACAACACTTTCTTATTGAATATGACATCCCTAGTTCTTACAGTTTTACAATTTTCAAATTCCCAAAAAATGTAACCAAATTCATTAATGTCGTATTCAACAACTACACATTTTTTGACTTAGTTTCCAACTTGGTTCCATTTTTAGAATCTATATGAGAAAAGGTTTCACAACCAAAGGTTTTGAGAACAGAATAACTCACCTTCCTACCAGCCCATGCTTCCTCTAGAATACCACAACCCAGAGGGGTAGAGGGACCTCTATTAATCAAATATACAATAGCATTGACAATGTCAATCCACATGTTTAAGGGAAACCCTGCATGCAACCTCACACTTCTTGCATGCTTCATTATAGTCCTATTCATGCATCCAGCCACTCCATTTTCCTTTGGAGTCCTTGGAATAGTTTTTTATCTACAAATACCATTAGTGGAGCAATAATCTATAATGAGCCAAGATTAATATGTTTTCCTTTATCCAAAAGATGTAATGTATTAGTTTAAAATTGATATATTCAATATATAATTATGAAGGCATTACTTTGAATTATTTCAGTCAAATAGTGTACGAGTTATTGTAAATGTTATTGATGTTAAAGTTTTAATCTCCAAAGTTCTATGTGAACATTCATAATTCTAAATATTTTATTATTTCAGATACATTAATATCACTAACTTTAATATATTAACATTGCCATTATAAATGTTTTCAATGCTAAATAACCCTAAACCTAATTTGATCATTTAAACATTCTTTCAATCCAACGAAACCTAATCTACCAATTATTATATTAGTGCTTTATATATATATATATATATATATATATAAGTACTTACTAAATATAATATCAACGTTGGATTATGCGAATAAGAAAAATTAAAACCATAATCAAGGGCACGAATTTTCATTTATGACCAACAGATGATGTATATATATGTATTAGGGTTAGGTTTTTAAAACATAGAGAAAAAGTGTGAGAATACAACATAAATAAGGGCGAAGTACAAAGGAGATTATAATCTACGAAATTGACCATTGTCCACGATTCCACTGTCACATTGTACTAAGAAACCATCTAACTTTCGTGCTGCGAGTACTGATGAGACCAAGCTGACAATACTGCAAATAATCATTGTTGTGGACATAGGTATGAGTCCAAATTTCACTAGAATACCATCTTTCACAATTTTCTATAGTATCTTGGAAAACATTGTTGATAAAATTTTAATATGGAAAGGTCGCATTTGAGTCGCGTGTACAGTGCATTATGAGAAGAATGTAATACGTAATACATAGAGTTTAATTAAATACAATTCTCTTCACCCACCAATCTGAATTGGAATATACATTGGGTGTAATCAAATCAATTTATATATAAAGCATTTAAACATAGAACTAGACTATATGTAGATACACATAATAATAAATATTTCAAATCGTAAATAAGGCATAAATAAACATTGCAATAAGAAAGTAATATATGTTGTTAAAAATTTACAATATGTAGATTACTATGATTACATTATTAGTGTGTGTGTGTGTGTGTGATGACATAAGATTCAAGTGGATATTAGCACATAACATATTAATAGATATTGCAATCAAAGGATATTAGTACAATAAACCTATATATATTCTAGAAACATAAATAACATCAAGATGCATTTTGAATTATAGTGTAGAAGGTTATGTTTTCACCTAAATTATGAAATTTTTAGATAGGGAGTTGGTGGGGGGAAAGGCAAAGTAATTTTGAGGACTTTTCGGATACGCTTGGACCTTGTTTCATGCGCCCTCTATATTGTCATTCTACTGTCTCAAAATGATCGTAATCAGGAAGAAAGATTACCTAACACTATGAGGAGAAATCTTCCATGGAAACCAATAAATTAATGTTAATGCTCAACTCCTCACATAACTTAATATTAAAGGATCTTAGGTTGTTTTCTTGATGATTTCCTAATTTATACCTAAATTGAATAACATGTTAAAAAAAAATTTAAAAGGGGTCATCACATAATCTTCAAATTCATGACTGTAATACTCACCACCATTATCACATCTAAGACATTTTAATTTCTTACCAGTCTCATTTTCAACCAAGCATTTCCATTTCTTAAAAGTTTGAAATACATCAGATTTATGTCTAGGAAAATAAACCCATACCTTTCTAGTTGTATTATCAATAAATGTAACATAATAATGAGAGCCACCACGGGAAGATACCTGAGTTGATCCCCATGCATCTATATGCACAAGCTCTAATCTCTCACTTTTCTTTTCCTTCCTAGTCTTCACAAAACTCACTCTCTTTTGTTTTCCATACACACAACTTTCACAAAAGTCCTTATTAACACATTTTAGACCTAGTAAAACTTTTTTGAATGAATTTATTTCATACACTTCTCAATCATGTGCCCAAGTTTGTGGTGCCATAGCATTGTATCAAAATCTAAAGTAGTCATTTGTTCTCCCTACTTAATTATAGCAATTATTCTTGAACGTGCACTTTTCTCTGAAACAATCAAAGTAGAAGGAACAATATGACCCATGCCAAGATATAAGGTGCCTATTTTCACACCTTTTGAAATCTTTCAATCTTGATCATCAAAAGTAACTACACAACCCTCATCACTATATTCTTTAACAATAAACATTCTTGAATATTCTTTAATAAATCAACATATTACAAATCAAGTGACGCTACAAATTTTCACAATGTTCTTCTCTCGTTTACTCCATAAAATCAAATGTTCAAGTGTGGAAATTACACTCTAGCAGATGTGCAATGGGCTTATTTTTCCTTAGATTCTAGTGATCACTCATAAAACTCCATCAAATATTGGGGGAAGGGATATTTATAAGAGATATTTATATATTGTCAAATAATATAACTAAAGGAGGTGGGAGTATCCAAAATTCCCTAGACATAGACTAAAACTTGTTTGCAAAGAAAGTTCAAGAGTATACTTGATGTTTTCCTACTGAAGAGGAAAGCCTAATTAAGAATATAGGATTATATCCACAATAAACTTAGTATCCTTTAATTAGACCAAAATAATGAGCACATATAAAGTAGGAGAATGCCTTAATTGAAGCAACTATTACTTCACACTTGTGTAAAAGCACATCAACTTGTAGAAAACAACACAAGGATAGATGACTTGAGGATGAAATATAAAATAATTAAAACCAATGGATCTACATAAAGCCATTAATTTTTAAATGCACATCTACTTTCAAATAAAACTACCAAAACTTAGGAGAAAATACACAAAGGACAAGGCTAAATCATGACTAAATTTAGATATGATTGAGATAGAAGGGCTACATATCTATTTCCTTGCTATATAAAAACTTCTCTAAGAAGGGCTCACATAAAGCACATGGACCAATCCAACCATTTTACAATCTCTTCTAGGTAATTTTTTCCTTACCTACAATAATTTAGATATATAAAAGGTTAGCCAGTAAAATAGGCTGGCCTAGAGATGCCATGCATTTTTTTAATTAAATATATTTACTCCCATAGAACATACCATCTAATTCATATTCAATTGCAACTTCCTGTCTAACTATTAAGTTGAGCTAAAAGTGCAATATGAACCAACAAAGAGTTAAAACAATGCTTGATCACATGTATCCACTTCAAAATATTAACCCATAAAGCTATCAAATGTTTAAAGGAGAACAAAGATACTCATGTGGGAGTCTAATTCGTGATGTTGGGATGATGAAATTGTTGAAAGGTTACTTAGTTTTCTTTTTCCAAGGAAAGACTTATCCTCCTGGTCAAGTGTAGAAGACATACATTAATGTTCCTTTCAATGTCCAAAGCTTATTCTTAACTATGCAATAATTAAAATTGTAGAAATGTCACATTGACAAAAAACTATGGCATATGAATTGAGATTTCATATTGAACTATGGCCTCCTTCTACATTGCCTAAAATCAAGAGATTCACATAGTTAATTTTCATGAAATCATAGGTTAATGTTGACTTTTACATGGTTTCAAG